>JAPMOQ010006428.1:953238-965508 GCA_026543055.1 Argiope trifasciata | reverse complement strand
CACACACACACACACACACACACACACACACACACACACACACACACTGAGATTTATTATAAATATAGATTAGTCTTCAGGTGGTCAGTTATTCCGCCTGGCTTTATTTGATTTGATATAGATCCTTTAGTTATAACTTCATGCCAGCCGTTCTGTCAAATTATCTGATATTAACACCATGTTATTTTAATGGCTATATTTAAGTCTTATTTACTGCATATATGAATATTACTAATGGAGACCTAGTATTAAAAAGACGGTCCGTTTGTCTTTTAAATTTCGCGACATTATAACTTTTTTAAAAAAATTCATTTTGTAAACTACAAAGATAATAAATAAAATCTTTCTTTAACTTTAAACAGTGGAAGGAAATTACAGGATGAAATATTTGACGAAGTTATGTATGCGGTCTGAATTTCGGATAAGCAATGTAATACATTGTTGGAAATTCAGGGTAAAATATTTTTTTAGATTCAAGCAAAACTTGTACGATTACTAAGTTTATATCAATAGGTTGACGGTTTTGCATTTTTTGAAGGGGTGCGAAGTATGTAATAAATATTTTTGGAGAGCAGGAAAAAGTCGAAATTTAGCTTAGTTTTCAAATAATTAAAGTTTCAAAAAATCACTCTAAGGTGCACATTTCCAACACCCAAGTTAAACGTGTAATAGGGTGCTAACGCACGCACACACAATCATCTTTATTACAAGTATAGATTCTAAAAGAAAAATTTGCATCAAATTCAATAAACAGCAACAAAAAAAAATCCTTCCAAACTTTGAAAAATGAATCTTAAAAAATGCCTGAATTAAAATTCAAGCAAGATATATATGAATTTAAAATTTGTCATTTTGAACTTTATTGCCAAAGATTTATACAAAAAAATAATAATGCAATCAACCCGCCTATATAACGCTTTTGTAAAATAAACAAATTTGAACAAATTGACTTTTAACAAATGTGAACAGTATGAATTTTTCCGTCATGATGTTTTAATTGTACGAAACGTGTGCGCTCACTAGACACAAGATGATATCAAAACTATGAGTAATAACTAGAGTGTTGCAGTTAGTCGAACGATCAAAAGAAAATCTGTCAGCCTTTCAGAGCACCACGGAAATAAACTGAAGAAAAAAAGCAGCCTCGACAAAATCCAAATACTTGACGTAGAATTTGCTAATTTGAATTTCTTTTTTTATAAAGTCCGATAAGATAGAATAATACGTGTTTATCATATTTTTCAAACAAATGCACTTTTAATGCATTTTTACTCCTAATAGTTTCTTTTTGTATTTTAGACTATTGATTAACGTCATAAAATTGATATAAATATTTCATGATCACTTCAAGAAATAATATAATTGCTAAAGTAAATATGTCAAGTTATTTTCCAATAAATTCTGAGTAAAAACATGAATGTTATAATAAAACACTCATGTGAAAACTGAAAAAATTCGTATTTTTGCCTAGACAAAATTCGTATAATTTTGTTTTTCTTTAATTTCAACTTTTGTAAAATGAAATTTGTTGGAGATTTCGAAAAGCTGCTTGTGTTTTATTGGGGGTAAAATGGCAGATATAAGACCAAAAAGAAAGTTTCAATTTTTGTTGATAATGAGTGGAAAAAAGATAGTCCCGAAGAAATGAAGAGTTAAAAGAGAGAGGCGCAGTCGAGTTCTCTGCATATCTGTAAGGACAAACCATCTTTATGAGTGAGAGGTAAAAAGCACGCACCTGAGAATGGGAGACATTGACTTATCGTGTTGGCTGCTTGGATACCGATACCACTGACCACTGGGTTTTTCATTGTAACATAAGTTAGGCCTGAAACATTAAATAGAAGATGTTTTTAAAGAAAGAAAATTATCCTTACTTAGAATGTAAAAAGTAACAGTAGAAAAGCATCCGCATTTATTTGTATTTTATGGAGATCATTTTAATAATCGTAACTAAAATGAAAGATATTTAATGATCTATTACAAATTTTTATTTAAGACATCAGATCGATTTTTAAAAATTTATTTTATTACATAGTTCAAATTTGTGTGCAGTGATTTAAAAAAAAATATAAGACTGATTTTTTTTATTGATAATACTTTTATAGATTTAGAAATTTTCTTGAGAAAAATAACCCCATTTGTATTCCTGTAATTTTTTTGGAGAATCTTTCAATTTTTCTTGTCTATACTTCGCTTCGTATTTTTTTAATGTGTCCATTTCTTGTTTAGAAATTTGAAATAAAATTTAGATTCAGAGATTTGTTGTAAAATTTGGAGAAATTAGGAAAAAACTGTTGTGGCTTTTATTGATTTCTGCAAAACATAAAAAAAAAGATCGTTTCTATAACGATCAAACACGGATCAGTTTTTAAAAAAATACTTGATATAAGAATGAATATTTGTTTACATGAATAGATCCTTCAATAAGGAGCTCTTTTTTCTGAATTTATTTCCGTGTGATTTCATGAAAGTTGCCTCTCACTGTATCTTCTTTTCACAATATATTTTCTATTTTTATATATTTGCTCGATTTTTTAAAATTTTCTTTAAATGTTTAGCATAAACGGTACGCAGTTTGTTTAGTTATTTTTGGTTAACATATTGATTTATTAACTGTTGAAATGTTCTAACAAACTACAAACAAGTTATAAAATAAAGAAAAGATTAAAAAATATTAATGTGTAATAGATGTCGAAATTCAATAAACTATGGGAATCTGTCGCAGCAAAAAGAAAAAAATATTAATTTAAAAAGGAATTTTGATGATTTAGATGAATTCATTTATTTGATTAAATGAAAGTTATTGTTTGTTTTCTTTTCCAATACAAAATTATATATATATATATTTAAAAAACGTTCCCTGTTATTTGCGAATAAAATTTTTAATGACTTATTTTCAAATAAGTTTTTTTTTATTTAAATATATTTCTGTGCAATGCAGCAATGATTCGCTAAACATTTTTCTGATGCTATTTATATCAATGGTCTTTATGGCATGAAAAAACCTCTTCACAATTAATTAATTAGTTTTTTAATTACTGCCAAATAGATTCTCACATTCCAAAGCATACATTTTTTCTCAATAATTTAAATGTTACATTTTTTATGAAGTCAGGATCTTTCATATTCCGCATTTCCGAACTTTTCGATATTTACGAACAGACTTTCGTTTATGAAATATTTTAAATACTGAATTCAAATCCTCAAGATTTTAATTATTTTAATTAATTAATAAACTTAATTATTTAAAAATGATTTGAAATTTTAATGAAATTCTAAAGATGACATACTTTAGCTCTTGATGCTGAGCCTGAATTTGTGATCGATCTGCATGCGGACATCCAGACAGGCTGTGAAGGAAAAAAATCATCTTTGAAATATTGGTAAAGGAATATTATCTTTAGAATGCATGTAAAGAAAAAATCCTCTTTGAAACATTTTCAAAGAAAGATTATCTTTGAAATGTATGTAAAGAAAAAATCAGTTTTGAAGTATTTTTAAAGAAAAATTATTTTTGGAATGTATGTGAAGAAAAAAAAAAGTCATCTTTGAAATATTTTTAAAGAAAAATTATCTTTGAAATGTGTGTTAGATCTAACTTTGAATTTAATCATACTGCTGAGCAATAGACAAATATTTAAATCTATTACTGGATTTAAGAACATTTGTTTTTAACTTGCATTAGTAAGTGAAACGGAATTAATTTTGTTTATTATTTGCTTGAACACATTTTTGTACAAAATGAATTTATTACTGCTTAAATTTCTATTCTAAATTTTTATGTAAACTGCGTTTTTAGATAATTTTCGAAACAGCTACTAATACCAAATTTTTGACAGAAAGAAAATAATATTAGAATTTATTTTCTTGCTTAGTAAGTAATGAAATTTTTTTTTACAAGGCAATAGAATTTTTGATCCGGGTTTCTTAATATTTTTCCAATAAAATGTAGTAATTTACTAGTCAACAATTTCTCGCTCTCATCTTCCATAAAATATTTATCACTAATATCAAATTAAAAACGGAGAATTAAACATTTCAACGTTTAAAAAGTTAAAAATAATTAGTTGTAATATTTAGACCTTTATATGCCAAACAATAATAATGCGTTTAGTCAAATAGGGATAGAGAAGGAAATTGAAGAAATTCATTTAGATGTATTGACTATAATTTGAAATTAGTAATATTTATTCATGAGAATATTGATATTAATAATTTGATAATGCATAAATATTTTTATTTATCAGACGTACTTTAAGAAGAAATAAATTCCTTTGCTATCTTGAAGCAGGGAGTTCTTCCCATCATATGATGTTAAAACGGAAAATAAAAACTGTTAAGTTTTCCCCACATTTATATATGTGATTATGATTATTACATACATAAATATGGAATAATTAGTTCACTTTTTTTTCTGAACAAGGTTCCAACTCTTTTTCTTTTCAAATTCTTTTGTCATTTGACTCCTTTTTAAAAAACAAATTATTTAATTTTAAACTTAGTAAAATATTCTATGTCCCTTTCAAGAAAACAAACTTTTCGGGGGATGATTTATTGATTTCTAAAGGATGGTGGTTATGTGAATTCAAAAAGAATTTGTATTGCTTTGTAATGTTTAGCTGAAAAAATGATTTCATTTTCGATTTTTATCTCATTACATCCCTTTTTAAATTTCAAAATCTTTAATTGCATGTGAAAATGGTTTACATATTTTCATTGATTTTATTACTTTGAAAATGAAATTCAGTTTCCTTGAAAAAAATAAATAATTTTCTATAGCATCTCACTCCTACTCCTAGATAAACAAATTTTATCTAATAACAGGTTATTACAGATAATTATAAAGGATTTAATTTGATGTTATATTTGGGAGTGCCAAAACATCCCATTTTTACCTTCGATGAGTTGCATAATTTCCGGATATATGGCCCATTCCATCACAACCAGGAGTCGGACAGTGAATTAGTTCTCGGCCCTCTCTTCCTCGGCTTTTTATTTTTGGCGGCATACATCTAGAACAAAGGTAAAAAGACATTTCAGTATCCTGCATATATTGATGAATTTTAATAATTTATTTTATTTAGTACATAAAACAATTAATATATATATTTTTTAAAAATTCAATTCCCACTTATTAATATATATATATATATATATATATATATATATATATATATATATATATACACATATCTATATATCTATCTATCTTATTTATTATCGGGTGTCGCGTCAGTGATCTCAGAGCTTGGCGACCACTTGGCAACATGGTGACGAATTTGGCGACCAACTTGAAATTACCAGGAAAATTTAATTAATTAATTAATATTTAAGAAATTCATTATCATTTAATGTCAACAACTACAGGTTTTATAAAAGGTATTTGCGTGGATGAATAACAAATATTTTATTAACGATTGAAAATTATATATATATATATATATATATATATATATACAGAAGGGACAAAAGTCATGGGATGACTGTTAATATCGTGTCGGTCCTCCTTTTGTCCGGCGAAGTGCAACAACTCGACATGTCATGGAGTCCACAAGTCGTTGGAAGTCCTCTGCAGGAATATTGAGCCATGCTGTCTGTATAGACGTCCATAATTGTGAAAGTGTGGATGGTTCAGGAGTTTGGGCACGAACGGACCTTTCGATGATGTCCCATAAATGCTCGATGGGATTCATATCGGGCGATCTAGGTGGCCAGATCATGCGCTTGAATTGTCCGGAATGTTCTTCAAACCAATCGCGAACAGTTCTGGCCCGGTGACATGGCGCATTGTCATCCATAAAAATCCCATCGTTGTGTGGGTACGTGAAGTCCATGAATGGCTGCAAGTGATCTGCAAGCAGCTGAACATAACCATTTCCAGTCAATGATCGGTTCAGTTGCACCAGCGGACCGAGTCCATGCCATGTAAAAACAACCCACACCATTATGCAGCCACCACCAGCTTGAAAAGTGCCTTGCTGACAGTTTGGGTCCATGGCTTTGTGGGGTCTGCGTCACACTCGAACTCTACCATCAGCTCGTAACAGCTGAAATCATGACTCATCTGACCACGCCACGGTTTTCCACTGGTCTAGGGACCAGTCGATATGCTTACGAGCCCAGGAGAGTCGTTGCAGGTGATGTCGTGCTGTCAGTAAAGACACTCGAGTCGGTCTTCTGCTGTCATAGCCCAAGAAAGACAAATTTAGCCGCATAGTCCTATCGGACACGTCCCACATTGATCCCTGCTGTTATTAGACGTAGTGTTGCGTGTCTATTAACATTGACCATTCTACACAGGCGTCGGCGGTCTCGGTCGTTAAGTGCAGGTAGTCGCCCACTGCGCTGTCCATGCCTGAAATTTCATACTCTCGGCACACTCTTGATACTGTGGATCTCGGAATGTTTAATTCACTAACGACATCCGCAATGGAATGACCCATGCGTCTAGCTCCAACTAACATTTCACGTTCAAAGTCTGTTAATTCTCGTCGCGCCGCCATAAATCACGAAAAACCTGCTAAACGAACTGCGCATTTATACTTTTTCGCTGCGATACTACTGCCATCTGTATATTTGCATATTGCTATCCCATGACTTTTGTCACTTCAGTGTATATATGTATGTATGTATATGTATGTATTTTAAAAAGAATTTTTATTGTAATTGTAGAATTGAAAATTGAAATGTCGATGTTCAGCTTTCTTAGTATACGTTATCAGTATATACGGTTTAAGCTTTGTTAGTATACCTACATTTTCTAAATGAGTCAGACGATGTTATGATTCGTTGTTAATATTCATGGCTAATGAAATAATTTGTGGCGAACATTTTTAATTAATTTAATATAAGTGAATCAACATTTAATTTTAAAAGATAAGTCCTGCACTCCCTCCTGGAGGTATATTTCCATTTCCCTACCCTATTTCACGTATGTTTGAAGATCGGGCCATATCATTGGTGCTCATCGCTGTTCCCTCTGCTAAGTGAATATGACGTCATTATATGCCAATTTTAAAGTAATTTCAGTTTGTATTCCGTACTTCGGATTTGCCTTTGTTCTATGGTGTCTGGTTTTTATCCCTTTTTTTAACCTTTTTACTTCCCAACTAAATGGGTTTTTGTCTGAGAATATTTGCATGGATATAACAGTAGAAAATGTGCATCCGAAAATAAAAATTGGTGAAAGGAATGAAATAGTTTCCATTAGTAAAATACTTTAAATAAAGTAGTTTCTATCAGTAAAATACTTTAAACACAATAGTTTTCATCAGTAAAATACTTTAAATAAAATAGTTTCCATCAGTGTTTTAAATAAAATAGCTTCCATAAAATACTCTCTTATTTCAGTTACAGAAAAATATTCTAAATATTATTTTTTTGCGTAGCTAAGGTATATCACATCTGTTGCAAAACAATGAGTTCAATTTATTCAGCTAACGCGAGCTAGTCATGAAACGCATCAAATCCAAGTTGTACCGGAAATCTGAGCGAGAGCGTCTCCGGAGGTGCGAAAACTCATGATATTGCGGAATTTCCGTTCATACATGAAATAGGGTAGGGAATATGTCTCCCGGAGAGCAGCTGTGATATAGGGATGAGAAACTTCCGGAATAATGGTTAGTTCTCGACACCTTGATAGGTATTGACCTACCATTACGAGAAAACCCTTGTAACCCTAAAAGTAGGGGTCACTCGGCATGGAAATGAGATGTTCTATCATATTTCGGGGGTGAAGGAAAGGGCAGTATTTCATTTGGCATCAAAAGAACCGGTTAGGAACCGGATATCATTGGCATTAGCACAAGAGAAATGAATTTTTCACCTGATGAAGAGCCAAATGTTGTACTTTGTCTTAATGTCTACATCCCTCCATACGTAGACTCGGCAACTATTTACGGCAACCATGCTCAGGGTTTTTCTCGTGACGGTAGGGCAGTCATAGAATTGTGTGAGTTCAGTTATTCCCTATCGATGAGGGACGTGCTTCCTACGGAAGGGGTTGTATCTTGACCGGTGATGGCCCTCAGGACTGAACCGTAATTCCTGCTTATTGGTGTAGCGTGCGTGTGGTTTATGCTGTTGAGTGAATCGGCGTAGTATAGGTGTGTTTATGTTGTTAAAGCGAATCGGCGTATGGTTAGACGTGGGTTTTGTGCTGTTAGGTGAATCGGCACTTACTTCTCTGGTACGTATTCCGGAGGCGATGGCATCAGGTGATGATGCTGTATCCTGTCCGCTGGGGGCCCCAGGGGGCTCTGCGGGTAAGGGGGCACGTGCTGCGGCGGACAGTGGGGCGAGGCATCGAGGGGCGACCGCCCGGTGGCCGGCGACCGGGGCGAGGGCGACGGCGTGGCGTTGGGCAGCAGGTGGGGTCCGGGCACCCTCTCGTCGTGTCCGGTCGAGAAGTCAACGGGCTCCGTCTGCTCCGAGTCGTTGGCGGGCGGCGGGGGAGGGGAGTAGATCTGCTTCGATGAGACAACTACTGAATTTCTTTGGCCACCTCCGCACAACGGCATGCTGCAAGGGAGAAGCAAACAGGCCATTTTGCATAATTAGACTTATACTAATGTATAAATGGGAAAGTTTGGATGTTTGTTACTCCATCGCTCCAGGACGGCTGAACGGAAGCGGATATTTAGCACGAAAACAGATCACAGTCAGCAATAGAGCACATGCTACTTTTTATTCGAGTTTATGGAGTGGTTCCTTTTTTATTCCTTAAAAAATAACTTTACCGCCAAAAAGTTGATTCCAAATCTCGCCAAAGATGAGTGAGGCTGCTGTTTTTTTTTTCCATGCTTAGGAGAATTTCGGCCAATTATTTCAAACAGTTTTATTTATTTTCTTTGTTTTGTCAATGAATCGATCTTTCGGATTCCTTCTGAAGTACTTTTAAACGAAAAGAGAACAGATTAAAAGAAATAAAAAATTTCTTATCTGCATGGCCTTACCCCAACTGGCGTAGGAAAGTCAGACATATGGTTACGCCCACTGGCGTTGAAAGTTCGCGCTTGGTTGTTGACAATTGTGGTTTTCATTTAAAGGAAAAGTTTAAAAATGACGCGTATAATACTGTTGTGGCTATCTCTATCTCGATCCATAAACAAAATGGATTGGACCGGTCTGCATTGGCTGTTTTGTTTTATTTCGGGTATACAATGTAAATAAATTGTTTCTACGAGCATGTGTGGGAAGAATTTCTGTGAAGTTTTCCTTACTTGGACTTGTTTAAGATGTTCTGTCCCTCCGGCGACTCGGACTTGATCTTTGGCACCATCGGCGGCCTACCATAAAACCTCTGGCTATCGTACGAGCTGTAGTCAGGGGTTTGAGGGCGACCGTACTTCTCCATGGGGGAGCGCGCGGGCTGTCCGTACATCGGGTACCTGTAGTCCGGCATGTCCGTGTGCTTGACGTAGCAGAGTGTCCTCATAACGCAATCGGGAGACGATGGTCCAGAAGGAACTGAAAAACAACATTCACAGGTCACGTCTGGTGCCCTAACATAATTCATTTAGACTCCATCTCACATCGGAACTAGACAACTCCGTGATAGCGAAAGAAGGTTTTATCAAAACAAACATACACCTTCTTAGCCAGAACACAACGGCTTTTTTCTTTTATTCGTTTCGAATTCAGAATTCGTTTTCACAAAAATTGTTTAAAGAAGAATAACTAGAAGAAAACGAAATAGATAGAAAATAAATAGTTCTTATTGCTTCTTAAAGAATACCATTTCTCTGAGTTCTGACTAAAGACAAATTATTTACAAAAAAAAAACAAAAAAAAAAAAAAACAATAGTATTTAACACATTAAATATACATGGAATAATCAAAACTTTAAAAGAAACAAAAGTTTCCACCACTTTTTAAAATATAAATGTACAATAATAAATAAAAGAATTGAAAATTGTTCCGCAGTCGCAAAAATACGATGAGATTTGTCTCTTTTAATTGCTAGCATAAAAAAGTAAAACAGAAACTTACTTTGCCCAACAGGGGGTGATGGTTTGGGTGTGGCTCTTTGTTCCTTTTGGACCATTTTCTCCATTGCAGCAATAGGGCACCCAGATAAGCTAATAAACAAAGAAAAAAATGCCACTGCTTTCACCCGTATCCACCTCATACACATCACACATATGCATTGAATAGGATTGGTTTTTAATGCCAAATGCTTTCTTCCTAATCAATTTATACTGGCATTTCAATTTACCATCCTTCATTCACACACATAAAAAAGATAACAGAGTGTCATTATGAAATTTGTCTGGATTGAGATTCAGGAATTCGCTTACAAATGTGGAATAATCCATTTCTGTTTATTCGATTTCGATTACGGGGAGTTTAAATAGGATTTCGCTTTTTAAAAGCTTTAAAGAACTTAAATGGCAAGGCTATTGATTTCGAATGATTTGAAAGACTTCGGGAAGATTATTCGCATTCGATTAGTTATCAGAAAATAATTCGGATACAATTTTAAAGTGGATGAACACCAGATTCCATTACAGAATTCGGCAACGTTAAGTAGAAGCATATTTATCTTAAAATTAAATCGCTATGTTCAGTTATTTCAATATGAAACAAAGTACGGCATTCTCTTTAATATAAGCAGTTTTTTTTTTAATTCAGTGTTTTTAAATTATTATTTGGATTTTTTTTTCTTTTCAAACAAAACATTTACTCTGGAACAAGTTTAACCCTTTGCGGTATATATATATATATATATATATATATATATATATATATATTTAAAAATACATATCGCTTTGAAACCGCCCAAAGACTCCATATCGGTGATTGTTTTGCAAAATAACACACTTAGAAAAATGACAGAAATTCAAAATTTATGTTTTTGTGTATTATAATCACTATTAAACACAAGAAATCAGTTTCAGTGTTTTCTAATATCCATATATTTGCTTTCAATCACTAAGCTAGAAATAACTCCGAAAAGCTAAATTTGCTCCGACTAACTGGTACTCCCATCAGAGAAATTGGCCGATCGCAAAAGGTTAAATTCAGTCTTGTACTGTAATAATTGAATAATTTAACAAAAAGTGAGTCTAACCTTTTTTGTATTTTGCTAATAAATTTGAATCGATTTCCCGTTTTTAAAATTTTTAAAAAAATTTGAAGGAAAAAAAACCTTTTTAGAAGTTACTTATGCCTAAAGAAATGCTTGAAAAATCTATAAATATGTCAACATTTCGGAATACAGAAACGTAGCTGAGATGGAATTATATATATAGAGAGAAAAAACATTTTTTAAAAATTATAATTCTTCCAACATAGCGTCGTAAAAAGGAAGTAAGAGGCCTGGTCCAGAGACGAGGGCAGTCGGATACCAACCTCCGATGCGAGATCCTGTTACTGTTGACGTGCCCTCTGCCGTTACAGCCATTCGTGGGACACCTAAAGAAGAACACGCGGCCTCAAGTTCGCATCGCTGCTAAACACACTCCGAACAGCATTTTTACCTGTCTTGACTCATGCCTCAACTGGTGTGTTCATTACGAAATCGAGGTGCCTCAAAGTCTTTGCGATATGCAGATTATTATGGAAACCTCAAGAAAGTCGGTTTTCTTTTGTCAACTAGGTAACAGATTATTATAAAATTATTTTTCTCAATACTGAGAAGGCACGTTTATTATCATGTATTTATTTGAAGAAAAAAAAGGATTTAAAAAAAAAAATATTATGTCTTTGAAAGAACGCTACCCAAATTTAGTATTTAAAGCATTAGCTATCCATTTTTAAAAATGAATGTTTATGAAATTTTGAATGTGGTTGAAGTCTTTAAACAAGAAATAGCGACTTGTTAAAATAAAATAACTTTACAAAACGTAAAAAAAATAACTTTACGAAATGATATTGAAATACATACTGTTTATTTCTTGCAATAAAATTCTAATCTTCAATTAGTATATAATATCCAAATAAAAAATACTTCCCGCTGAAGCGAGGTTTATTTGTATGATTAATAAATAATCATTTGTAAATTCTCACTAAAGGTACAGATACTGGAAAAAGGGTTGTAGTTGGAATTAATTAATTTAATAATGCAGCTTAAAAGTATTCGCAATCTTCCTCGAAGGTTATCTAGTATTTTTAGAGTGATGTGATTTCTAAATTGGCCAGCCAGGAAATTTTTAAACTTATATTGAAATTAGGACGTTGACGGGTTTTATTCATCACGAATAGAAGTTTTTATTTTGTATTGTTAACTATCCCTTGATTTGAAATGGTTTTTTTTTTTTTTTTTTTTTT
>JAPMOQ010006428.1:900156-937754 GCA_026543055.1 Argiope trifasciata | reverse complement strand
TGCTGACGAGTTATTTATTCGTCACGGTCATTATTGAATTATTTATTTTTCATGGACAAAATATTAAAAAAATTAACAGTTTTTTAATTCCTTGAATGTTTTTTAAAGAAACTTAACATTCCCACATTATATTAAGTTTTATCCTTTTTTGTAGTCCCCCCCCCAATTCTCTTCCAAATCTCTTTAACAAGGAAAGGCAATGAGGGTGGGGGGTGAGGGAAAAAAAGAACAGAAGCACCTACCGGAATATCCTCTCAACTTGAGTCCCCAAATCCACGCCAAGCGGAGAGCCCTCATTCTTTCGTAGAAGTACGGATGGAACATGATGCGAAATGGTCATTGCGAAAGACCACTTTTAGACACCGGCAAGAGACCCGGCGCAAACAACAATTACTAATCCACCAATCATCTTCCGGGTGGGTGGTGCCGCGAGAAAACAGAAAGGATGGAGATGGGGGCAGAAAACAGAGGGGGGAGGGATGTGAATTTCTATTGCCTATTAAACATGGTGATGGAAATGCAGAAATGAGATTACTCGGGAGCCGCTCAAGTAAATGGAAACTGTGTCCTCCAAAACATCATAACTGGCAACCGCTTGGAAAAACGTTCTCTTTCGGCGTATGATTGGAAAATAAATTCATCCATATGTAAAAATGGAGGCTAGGAAAACTACTTTTCTCCCTCTAATACGATTTCAATTTAATCTCCGTGTTCCTATTGTTCCGTTTTATAACATTTATGTTTTATTTAAGCCAGCGAATGCAAAAACTCCCCCCCCCTCTTCCACTTGTCCGATTACCAATGCTGATATCTGCGCTCGGTTATTTACATTTCGGCTCTCCCGCCGAACAATTTTCGGGAGAATAAAGTTTGAAGGTAACAGTATTTTAATACCGAGAAAACAACCATTAAATATGAAAATGATAGTTTTCGGCGCTGGCGGAAATTGATCGATAGGCATCTCGTCCTCAGCCGATAGCTTTTCGCGCCATATTTATTCAAATGCTTTCTTCAAATACGCTTTCTTCTCTCCATCAAAAGACGGTCTGCGGATGAAACAGTTGCCATGAATAGTTTTGCACGGACAAATATTTGTTTTTCCAATCGCTCCCGCGTTTACTTTATTAAATCCCGTCACGATTGTTTGTGTTTTCATTGTTTATGAACCATTGTTTTCCATCTCCCCCTTGCGCTCCGGGATTCGTTAATTTCGGGTTTCGGAGCAAAAGAGATGAGCATGCCATTCTTTTTTTTCTTTTCTAAAGCGACCCCCTCTCACGGAATAATGAGTTGGGGTCTTCTTAATGAGGGTGTTCTCGAATTGAGAAGATACACACGACTGGAAGTATACTTCCACCTTTCTGTCGTGTTTTAGATGAAATCAGGGTAACAGTTTTATCATATTCCATTGAACCCTTTATTTAAACCCCGATGGGGGGGTCACTACGTCATTGAGGATGAGAAGCTTCCGGCATGGGGGTTGGTTTCGCCAACCCAATGGATACACTAAAAGTGTAGTAACTTAAAGTAACTTTTATATACTAAATTTGATTCATGATTTTTGTGGCTACGATTATACTTTTGTGTTAAGTTTTGCTTTAATAGATTCAGGAAAAACCGATAAATCACAAATTTGATTTTCACTCACTGTTAGCCGCACGCCTGAAATGAATCGCCAAGAACCACACGATAGATTTAGCCAAAATGATCAATTCTCGCCTAAGGTTCATTTTTCTTGGCTGATGTATTTTAATGCCGTGCAAGTCTTTCTCAGCATTGTTCAAGGTCTACTGGTTTTTGAGGGGTGTGGGGAATAACACTCGTATTAGAGAGTATGTGAGAAAGTTTTGAAAAAACCACCCTCGCCACTTTTTTTTAAAAAAAACATTTCCTTACTGGGAATCCCCGGGGGTCAACTCGTCATTGGGGATGAGATGCTTCCGACATGGAGGTTGGATCTCGCCAACCTGTTGGGTACACAAAAGGTGAGAGATATGGTTCCTAACATCGATGACGGGACGCACTTAACATGGGGAGGAAGTACGTCTACCGTGGCCGGTGATGGCCCTTAGGACTCAACCACAGTTCCTGCTAATGTTGCTGCCGGGGTGGTCCGGTCATTCAGTTCTCTTTTTCAGTGTGCTTTTGGGAGGGTCGGTGAGTCAGTAGTGTGGCTTAACCCTTTATTTATCACATTATTATACCATCCATTTTTGAACCATTAGTTAAGTTTCAGTGCATAATAAACCCAGGAAGAAGGAAAAAAAGTAACTTTTTTATCAATTAAAATAATTTAACCAATTTAATCAACAGTTAAAGGCTTTCAGTACTAATTTAGTTAATATTAATTACTTTCTATTAAAAATGTCGTCTTCGTGTTTCTCAAAACACTATTAGAAAAAATAGTCGTATCGTGAAGATATGAGCCGGATTAAAACTGTACTTTAAAGAACCGTTTAAAACCGGCTCAAGATTTGTTAGTTGTTTAGATTGAAATTTGATCAGTAGTTTGCTCTTTAGGCAAACAAGTCGATGTGGTCTCGGTTCCTAAGACTTAGGGTTTTAGGTTCGGCACCCGATTTCACCGAAGAGCCGCCTTTGCGCGTTAATTCCGTCTAGCCAAACCCGCTGGCATGGAGAAGGGGGTTCCAGCTCAGGTGTCCTCATTCTCACCGGCGTTTAAAATGACGAGAGCCGTCCCCAAGCACCTCTCGTGTTACTTTACAACGCGACGTTCGTATAACTAAGGTAAACAGAAGAGTAAACTACTCATCAGATAAATGATTTTAAATATTTCTAAAAAATACTTTTGTTTACACCATTTGCCATTAACTCGCTGACAATGTCAGTGATTTAAGCCGAGTTCATGCAATAGATTCTGGGTGGTAAAGGCCCCCCGATGGCAGAGATCTGACTTCTAACTCATATAAATATGACACTTACACACTCTTTTACACAACCCCTTTTCACAGGAGGATCTTTCCCACATCTCACAGAGAGAACACAGGGTTGAGAGCAAACATGCCCGAGCCTGGGCTCGAACCTGGGATCGCGGGGAAGACGCGCGACCCCTAGTCCGAGATGCCGGCTCTAAAAAATGTTAGATGTCCAAATACTTCATACATTTCTATTTTTTCAAAAAATACCTTTAAGTTTAAAGCTTATCCTTAATGAAATATTTTTGCAATTTTATGAATAATGTTAAAAGAAGTTATTATCATAAAGTTGCATATTATTATTTACAAGTATATTTTGTAGCTCATTATTATAGAAAGTTAAAAACAGTTATTTTTGTGTTCCTATACTTTTATTAGGTTGGTGCGTATGAAATGTCGGATTCTTAAGTGATTGTATAAAACTGCATATTTTTCTTCAAAAGCTGTTTATTCAATCAAAGTATGCTCCATTCGCTTCAATACACTTCTCCCAACGAGATTTTAAAGCGTAGATGCCTGTCTTAAAAAAATTTTGGTCTTTAGAATTAATAAACTCTGATATCGAGTTTTTTATACTGTCTTCATTTTCATAGTGTTTGCCCCTTAAAAACAGCTCTAAATGCTTGAAAAAATGAAAATCGGTCGGCGAGAGATCCGGTGAATATGGTGGATGCAGCAAAACTTCATATTTCAGTTCGTTCCAGCTTATTTCGCTCTGTCAGTGCGTGCGGTACCCACTTGTCCATCTTCTAAACCTTGCCAATCTCAGAAAGGTGTCTCAATATCGTTGTATGGCCAACTTTCATCCTGATAGCAAGTTCCCTTGTGGATACGGCTGGATCCGCTTCCACTAGAGCCTTCAGGTCATCATTCTTCACAGACGTTTTGGGTCTTCCGCGCGGCTCATTTTGCAGTAAAAAATCGCCAGTCCGAAATTTTTCGAACCAACGCTGCACTTTCCGATCGTTAACCGTATTCTCCCCAAACGCTTGGTTTATGTTGCGTGCAACTTTTGCAGCACTATTACCAAGTTTGTACTCATATAAGAAAATGACGCGAATGTCGGCAGAATTCATATCGGCAATAAACTCAAAAGAAATAACAAAAGGGAAGACCTTCGAGAAAACCTATTTTGCTGAAATGAGTCTCTGGCAATGGACAATACGACTATGAATGTGGTTATGCCAAAGACAAAAGTATAACGAAAACAGGGAGACAAACGTCCGCATGTAAAGAGAATCCGACATTTCATACGCACCAACCTAATACATAGAATAAACCAATTTAAGTTCAACAAAACTGATGAATTTACAACGATGCACGTCATTTTGAAATTTCTGACAATAACGATTATTATAATTATGTAAGTACTTTTTTTTAGAAAATAACTTCGAAATGTATGCGATAAAAATTATTTCTTAATGTAATATATCTTTAACAATTGTTCAAATTGTTGATTTAAAACAGAAGACAGGCGGAGAAAAAAGTCAAAACATCCGAAAAAAAACAACCCCACCTCTTTAAAATCAAAATCAAATAATTAAAACTAAAAGTTGCCTTTTTCGAACTATTATTTACAGTGTATGGCATCAAGACTTTGATAAAGTTTTAAAAGACTGTCGAAAGGGAACTACACTTTTTATTATTTTTTTAAAGTTTTAATGATAATTTATATTCTGTGAAACTGGATTTTTTTTATAAATTTTAATATGCTTTTAAGGTAAAAAAGAATTCTCAAAGCTTTAAACCATTGTATCAAAATAAAAAAAATAATGCATGACTTGTAAAGCACCGAATGAAAGTACTACAGATAAAAGAGGGTAATAAGAAAATGCAAAAAGTTGTTTTACCTCCAGCAGATGTGTTGATAGAAAATGGATTGGCAACTTCCTATATGAATTCAGCAAAATCCTAAAAGTTACTGCTCGTGTTGAATATATAATAGATACTATCGTTTATACTTATTAAAATCCTCATAATGAATTAATTCTAAATGATTTTGAGGATGTGTCGAAACATCTGGCAGCTAAGCAACATACAAAGTTAATTTTCTTCGCCAGAACATTTCGTAACGAATTTTTAAGCTTTATTCATGTATTAAAATATTTATCCACTGATAACTTTTTTTTTAAATTATAGAACTAAACATTTAAAAACTGAGTTAACTCCTTTGGGTATAATGAATATTTCACTGGGATTAATTCTTACGGGTGTTTCTGTTATTTTATTAATTTAAAAGCAAAACAAAATGAATCTTTTCTTTATTGTTGAAAATTTCGAATGCTATATTGGACTAATTCCAAGAATCGAAACCGGAATTATCTTTTTTTCCTCCCTCGTTGTTACTCTCTCAGGAGTTTCGCTTTGATTTGATGTTTTTGAATATCTTTTTTAAAAAATGAATAAATGAAACCGCAGCTTGTTTTTATCCTCGTGTAAAAACAATTACAAAGACGGAAAAAGGAAAAATGGTGCTCTCTAGTGTAGTTGAACAAATAAAATATTTTTCCAATGTGAAAAAGGTTAAAGAAGTTAATGCTATAGGGTTTTGAAAATGTTGTTGCAAAAGTACACCGTTCTAAAGAATAAAATAAAAAAAAATTATGAATTCATTTGAATTCCTTCAACAAGAATTTTTTTAAAAAGTAAACAAGATCAATTTTTTTTAATAAAAAAGAGAGCAAGATTGAAATTTTTTGAAATGCAGTATCTTGAAAGCATATTAAAATCAATTTTAACTCGCGAGATTTTAATATATACTTTTAGTCCTTAATATTTTTACAAAAAAAGTAATTTTTTGCTTAAAATTACATTAAAAAATATTAATTTTCAGAGCTAATTTTAAAAAAAAGTATTTTTGAAGGCTCCTGAGGGTTGTAGGCAAGGCCGGCCATCTGGGGGATGCGGCGGGTGCTATTGGCCCCACGACTGAGGGAGCCCCTCACCATGATTAAGATTTAAAAAAGTGTACTGAACAATAGTAATGTTACACATAATAAAAGTCTACAAGCTTGTTTCCATATAGCTGGTTGAGCATCGACTGACGCCCCTATTAGGCAAAGATCGCAGTGATATCTGTAAGAAGGCGGTTCATCCATGAATAAGGAACACCCCTTCAGACACAGAGGCGAGCCCGGCGCCCAGAAGTCGAGACTGAGACTAGATTCAATTAGACTCGCAAATCATCAGTTATCTACGTTTGTTTATATTTAAGGTAATATTTTTTTTCAATCCTTTTCATTGCCAGTGACTAAATATAATAAACGCTGAACTTTCTTTCAGCAAATTAAAATTAAATAAGGGGTTCTCTGCGTTCAAGCATATGGGTATAATGCTTAAACGCATTTTCTGCACGAAGTATCAAAAAAGAAATGGGAGAAATTGTCATTTTCTTGGAGTCATTAATAGCAAAATCAAAATCATTCGACACTAAACATATATGCAAAAGTTCGGCTGTTGTTTTTTACTTTACTAAAAATTTAGGGCCCCAAAATGGTTTCTTGAGCCCGGGCCCTTTCAAAGACAAGGCCGGCTCTGGTTGTAGGCAGTCCCATGGCAGGCGAAAGAAAGGGTATTGGGACGGGCTCATTGCATATCGATGCAGTTTCTGTTTGCTATAAATCACACAGTCGTGTTGTTCCCAGATACGAAAGAAAGAACGGAGTAGAGAAATGGAAAACTCGTGACTTACTGAAGATTAATATCAATGTAACTTTCACCCGCACTAAATTAAGCGAAAAAAATCATTTTAGTTTTTAATTACAGGCTTGTATTTTTTGCGTCACTAAATTGGAAGTAAATCGAACTTTTAGAAAATGTTTCGTGAAATTTTACGAAATTGATAATTTAGAAATAAGGAGATTTAAATACGCCGTAAGATCGCATAAACGTTTGGCGTCAGAGATACATAATTTTATGAAGTAAAAATTAGGTTTAGTTAGAATTGTAGTTCAAAATATTATTAAATAACAAAAAAAAAAAAATGGAATGTTAATTTTGATTTTGTTATTTCACATTATTTTTGGGGTCACATAATTATCTTAAAAGTAAACAAAAAAGAATTAAAAAAAATCCACAACAAAGAAGGAACATATAATTATTTAAAGATATCTAGAGAGTGAAATTTCTGAAAACACACAAAGCAGAGACCTTCAGACCCATAATTTATAATTATTATCAACACAATAACTATACGAAAATACACATCCCGAAAGTGAATTTCGGTTGATTTTCCCGAAAAAGAATCAGTATAGAAATTTAAAGAAATTGTTCATAAATTTAGAAAATATTATTCAAAGTACTTTGAACTTGTGTTTGGAAATGAAATCATGCCTTTTAAATACGTCGTGCTACAATTTCTTAAAATAGTAAAGGGGAAAAAAGCACCTGCAATGGATTCTTCCAACCTGCGTGATCATAAGACATAGTAAAAATTTTTTGAAGGGATTCACAGAGTTGAAAATTGTCACATAGTCACTAATGCAAGAGGAGAACAAAGGTTTTCGGTACTAAAGCTAATGAAAAACACCTGAAAAATCTGAACGGTATGGTTGCAGAATACGATATCTTAGGAGAAATATTGCTTTCCAAGACAATTTAACATAATCTGAATAAAAACGAGGAAAGTTACATTATGGGATGATTCATAATATAATATAATGCAAGTTCAAGTATAAGATGTGCAAGGTTTGATAATTTTACAAAATACTTTTCTTCCTTTTGAAAAAGCGAGATTCTCTCATTATTCAGTATTTAGAATCTGTTAAAAATGTTATCATCTTTTGACTAAATTATTTAAAATTAAACATTTTTATCACTTCGATTTGTTTTAAAAATTTTATAAAAAAACTTTTCTAGAGATGTTTTTTTAAAAAGAAATGAGACTATAATTTTGCATGTTTATTTAAATAACATGATTTAAATTATTATTTTTTATCAATAAGAAATTTAATAATTTAAATTTGAAACGAATGAGTCAATAATTAATTGAATTAAGATAATAATATTATATTTATTTTTTTGCAAAAAAATGTTTACTTATAAATATAAAATTAAAGAAAAAAAATATCGGATTTTGAAAAATTGTGACAGGGGATCCCGAGCATGATTTGCCTATGGATCTCTACTGCTCTTAATCCGGCTCTGATTACAACTATAAATAAACATATAACTATAAATAACAATAAATATATAAATACAACTATAAATAATCCTCAATGACATTGAAATGCTGATGCTAGCCGTTAAGAAAGGGGTAGATGGCTCTAGTGAAGAAAGTTCTTCCTGAATTATTGATTAATGCAGTGTTCCCAAGGGCCCTTTTTTCAGTTTACCACCCACTGCCGTTGTGCGTAAGTTAGTGTCCTCATTACTGACCTACCGTCACGAGAAAAATTCTAGTAACCCTAAAAGTAAGAGTCGGTCGGCTTCGAAACGAGAAATTCTATTACATTTTGGGGGTGAAGGAAAGGGATTTTGGCGCTTTTCCATTTGGCTCCAACCGGTTTAGAACCGGATATCTGCATTAGCACAAGCAGAACGAATTTCTCGCATTATAAAGAGCGTTTTGTTAGCCAAAAGTTACAATTTTAAGGCCTACATCCCCCCCCCCCTTATTTAGACTTGTCTACTTACAGCAATCGTGTTTAGGGTTTTTCTCGTGACGGTAGGACAGTATATGGCAGTGGTTCTGAATTACGAGGTCCATTTCAAAATAGCTCTAGGGTTGCTTTAAAACGTGATGTTAATATAACTAAACTAAACTAACTCAGTTTGTCATTTCCAAGACTTTTACGATTCCAATTTCTTTTGTTTATGGATAGTTCGACAGCACTTTCATTTGTGGCAGCCCCACGTTTCTGCCACTTGAGCTATCTCGCAGCTGAACACAACATGCGTCCATTCAGGGAGTGGTAATTTCTGGATATTTAGAAATACGGATAGCGAGGTAACGGTCAGGTCGTGTTAACGAGCTGGCTTATAAGGTTTTGAGTTTAGGAATTTTGAACAGGGATGAGTTTTTCTGCAACTGCTTAGAGTTATCTCGCTATCATTCCGGTTACACTGATCCGAAAGTTAGGCAGAAGAGTTTATTGTCGAGGAAGCACAATATGGAGAGCAGTATCCATAAAAAACCCTATTTATTGAAGTTCACTAGCTCGTTCTTGGAGCAAAAAATGATAGGTTGAATTTTAAATAAAGTTAACTTCCCCAAACTTTGGAGAACGCCCTTTAAGACAGATTAGAGCCCCAATGTTTCAGCATAAAAACTTGACTAATCATCTTAAACTGTCTGTACAGCAATTCAACCACATAGTCTGAGATCTCTTCACTGCTCTTTTTCTTTAACCTACACGTATTCATACGATTCGAGCTCACCCAATTTGCACAATAAACACTACCAGTAACAAATAGCCTAAATTTGAAAGGTCGGGCTCGAATCCTCTTTATGGGTGGTTTCTTGAGATGATGGGTTGTAAGTGGAAAAACAACACAAAGACTGAATCAAAAGGTTCAGATCCAAATATCTTCTGCGTGGACTTGACAAAGGTCTAACAATCTGGAGAAAACGAGTAATATTAATCTTCTTGTCAATTAAGATTTCTAAAAGTGTGTTTGGGAACTTTTGTTAGGGTCATCATTATTAGGAAGAATATTTTCGCGTTCAGGAATCGAAGACAATTGTCACCTAAGATTTGAGAAGTTTATTCGTAGGATTTTAGAAATTTTTAAACTTACTAAAAAATAATAATCATTTAAGCTCACTTCCCTAAGACTCAATAAACTCTGTTACTATTGCAATATGATAACGCCCTCAGATATATTTAGTTCACACCGTGTTTATTTCTTTGAGACTGATAAAATTTTTTTCACAAATATTACAGCAGTGTGCGATGTTCTGATTTATCTTCAAATCTTCTTCCTGCATGCGATCCTCATCTGATGAATTCAGATGATTCGAATTTCTAAACGTATTGTGAAGAATTGATGCATTTTTGAAGAGAAATCTGTACACATCATAAACACAGCTACGATAGCAACCATGTTTTACAAAATAAGCAACAGAAATACCCCTGTCTAGTATGTCTCCCTATTCAGCACAACATGGACACAAGAATATCATCAGTTAGAGGCATCTGGTGAATATTTCACAATAAAAAGTTTTCTAAGTCCTTTAACATTCTATAATCCTTTTTCTCTTTTGATGTTTACGCGTCCGCCTTCTTAAAGCAGAGCATGACGTGCAGCGTATTGTATTGCATTGTTTGGAATCGAACCTGGGACCTTTTGATTCGCATTCACGTAACTCAACCATTCGACAAAAGCGATCGCTTGAGTCCAGCGGCTGTGAATAGTTTATTAAGATACCACTACAGACGCAGCTCTTTGAGCTGTTCCTTCATCCTGCAATAAATTTTTGAGTGATGCTCCACTTCTCCACAAAGAAATTGGATAACTACGTTTTGTGCTGGAGGAATCCATTATGCGACGCAGGATGAAAAAAGCCCTCTAGGAATATGGACGAAGGTGTTAATTACGCATCCGCAGCTCGGAATACGAGTACGCCATCTTTCGGCTGATAAAGGTTTGATAAACACCTTACAGTTAAGATATCCTTTTCATGTAGGAACACCTAATATTTGAAGCAATATTATATACACAACGCGACCTATGACAGTCAAAGACGAAATAATTTGACACAAACAAACAGACACCATTAAAAATATGTAAAATATTTGCAATATTTAGCTATTTAAGAAAGAAATCGGTGTTTGTTGCTCTGCAATGACAACTACTGAATAGCAACAAGGTTTTACTTTAATAGAATGTTTATTGTGAACAAGAGAATACATCAATCTTTCCTTTCTTATCGTTAGACTTTATTTAAAATAATATTGAATATTTTAGTTATATTTTATTTATGTAGTACTAAAAGCCTTTATTTAATCAGATGTAATAATTTTTCAAAAGCTATTGCCATTATTTCTATAAAAATGTTGTCTAGTTCGACACAAATTTTATCAAAATGCAATGAATTTAAAATTTGAATCGGCATAAAAACTGACAATAATTTTTTTACATAAGAACATTTTAAAATAATTATTGATTGAGCTTTTTTAAAAGATAGAAAATTAATTGGAGTTTTTACATGAATGTTACATTTTTTTTATTTTTAAAGAATCTTTCGGAGTTTCCTTTTTGTGATATTCATTATTTCCATACTGTTTTTAGGGTCTCGTGCTTTCACTATTTTTTTCGGCCGCTATATTTCTGATTTAAAAATTCTTTCCCAATTAACTATACATTTATTTTCTTAAATATTATTATTTTTATTATTTTCCTTTTTATTCTTTAATGTGCTATGGAATATATTATTATAAATAGTAGGGATTCTTGTATCATTTTTTCCCCAAATTCTACGCAAAGTGGCATCTCACGTATAAAATCAGTATGTTATTAGAATAATTTATTTAATTCACTGTTTCATTATAGAAATATTTAAATTTCAAATTACTACTAGGAACACAAAATAGTACACAATTTTGGAACTTTAGAGCATCTATTTATCAAAAACTACTTGAAATGCCAATCTTGGTTGACTTCATATTATTGAAAGCATATTTCAACAATGAGCTTCTCATAAATTGTAACAGCGCCTAATATAATTACAGCCAAGAAAACTGATTTTTCAATTTTTGGGGTATAACTAAATGGCTTTTAAAAAATCATTGAGATGTTTTAAAATCTAAAACTAGTGCGTCTGCATTCCAAATATAAACTCTGATATTTCTTAAAATCAAATTTAAAAAGTTAAAAAAAATTCTATAGTAATTTACAAATTACTTGAAGAAAGTTTCTTTTAGTTTATTACGTATTACTGTACAGATTTAATTCTGAATTCTTAAGTAACACGATTTTGGCTTAGTAGATGTGTTGTTGGAATATAAAAGTTCTTATTTCATTTCTTAACTACGTTTCTTCCTAAAAATTAAGTACTACATTCAGTCTAAATTTAAGTGCAACTTTAAACTGAGTACCATTAAGAGATGCCAGATTCTCTAAGAAAGTAAATTATTTTCATAATGAATTAACATCAATAAAATGAAATGTTAGTCCTTAAACCCCTATTTCTTTCACGAGTTCAGTAAGTAATCTTGATATTTCAATTTCCGTCTTTAAAAAATTTCTAACATTTTAAAAACCATTTCTTTTTACAAAAGAAATGAATGCATGAGTTTGATCCTTTTATTAGAATATCTATATAAAGGCTACAATGCTATTTTTCTATTCTAAATACTTTACAATCTCTCTCTGTAAAAAAATCTCAAAATATGCAAAATGTATGTAAAAACATCAAACGAAAAAGGACATATATCACAGGATTTTTTTCATTTAGATACTGGAAAGATAATTAAATTTGGGTAAAAGAATTCTTATTCTTTTGAAATATTTTTTTAATCAAACAATTTGATAATGAATATTCTATGCCGATTTTATTTTATAGAAACCTCGATCAGTTCTTATTTTTAACTTGTTTGAGATTTCTGTGATCCTTCGCTACATAAGGATAGATTTCTGGTAAAGTTTTAGAGAAAAGTACCATTAAATGGTACCTTAATTACTTACAGATTATGTATTTTTGGAGGCCCCCCCCCCAAATATGTTAGGATTTTGATCCCGTTTATATCATCATAAACAAACCATCAAGAGAAACATGATTCGAGGGATATTGAAATAGACAACACTATTTATTCCTAAGAATTCCTATTATTCCTATTCTGATTTGGATTGAATGTATTTTCAGGCTGCAGACATTTATAGTTAAAATTTATGCATTGTTCCTGTGGATTACTATTTTAGATTATTATTCTCGGTGCATTTTGTAATTAAATGAAAGTAACAAATCAAATTTTCAGCTCGGAGCTAAAATAAGAAATGTGACGACCACAATATATTTATAATGCCACCCACCTAAAAGAAAACCAACCATTCATTAACCTCTGAGCAAAAATAATTGTTACGTTGAAAACTCACCAAAGCCATATTCTTTGCTTCCTTGAAAGAGGTGATTCGATTTAAAGCAATCATCACTAAGGATAAATCAGATAAATATTTCATGAAGAGACAAATATTAATTCTTCCGGGTGTTGATATTTCTTAAATAAAAATAAATGAAAAAGTAAATGTATTCTTCAGATATGTGTTAGAATGATCAACCTGTATAAATTGACATTAGAGACAAATTTTAACCCACCTGTAATTGGAAGTATCTGAAAGACAAGATATCTCGTCGGCAGCGTTGAAAGTGTTAACATTTTATTACTTTCATGAAGAAGTTTTTTGAACCATATATAAAAATACCACTTTTCCTTTTAATTCTTGTAAATTCATCTTTTTTATTCTTAGTAAATTTTTATCGAATTCTTAAAAAAAAAGTGCACGTCAGATGGCAGCACGATAGCGATTCTGTTGAAATGACTTGCTTCTCATAGTAGGTATATGAAACTGCAAATTTATATGAATTTCGATCTTTCAGGCCTTTTACTTGTAAAGGCATTTATTTATATGATAGAGTTACAATAAACAATCACCCATAGAAACATACTTAATATCAAGTTGAAAATATGTTAAATTCAAAAATGAATAATTTAATTGATTAGAAAAAGTTAAAGATATTTGATTTTGGAATAACATAATTGGTAAAGAGTGCCAAATATTGATATAATTGTTTACCCAATCTAATTGAAAATCAAACTATTCAAGATATAAATTTGACACGTTCGAAGCATTTAAGATTCCAAGAAGAAAGCACTCGAACAATTTTTTTTTTCAAAAGTAGGGAGCAGTAACTTTGAAATTCTGAGAACTTTTGTATCACCTTCTTTGTTATTATGTTGATTGCTTAGTATTTTAAAAGAGAACAACTAAAAAAACTAATTTGTTTTTGAATTTTATGAAAATAGCGCTATTTTCTTAAAGCCTATTTGTATAAAGTATGTTTCAACTTCCTGCCAATAAATCTTGTTACATAGGGCACTTTACAAGTCCTCTGACAGTTGTCTGCCAGCGATTTAAGCCGAGTGAGCGTCTCTTGTTTTTTCCAGTTGCCCCAACTAAGGACAAGAATACGACTTGATTACTTTATATACTTCACATTTGCTTTGGGGGGGCACATTCACACACCTCACAAATAGAACACAGAGGAAGAATGGTCAGGTCCGAACCGGGAATCGAACCCGAGACGGCTAAATCGCGGGGAAGACACCCTACCCCGATCTCAGGACGCTGATGGGGCAGCAGTGGTGTGATGGTAAGGTCTCGGCTTCGGGACGGAGGGCTTCAGGTTCGAGACTCGATTCCACCGCAGAACCGTCATATGAGGGGATCTCTTGCACGTAAAATCTGTCAGGCCAAACGTCCTTCCCCTGGTGTGGTGTGGAGAGGGGGTGTCAGATCAGGTGTCGTCCTCGTCATGAAGAGATCCGTCCCAAAATAGCCCAAGCGAAACGGGGCAATATAACTGAACTAAACCAAAATCCCCGGACGGTGGCAGGCATTTTAATCCTGGCTCATTTATTTACTTTCCCTTATCAGGAAAGCAGAGTAATCGTCAAAAATTTTGAGCTTTGCCGGACGTCCAATTTTTAGATCCTCTTGAGCCAAAACACACATTTTTTGGAAACAATCTGCCAATGACCGAGATAACTCCAAAAGGCTTTGAATTAGTCGAATATAGTTTGGTCTCATATATATAGTCTCAAAGCAAGATTTCAATCGAATTTTGAATAGAGGAAGCCTGTCGACCCGTTTGATTATAAGCTGACACGATATCTCCTAAATTGAAGAAATCTACATAGATAAAATTCGCTACACAGATATAACATCGATAATTTAGATCCAAATTTTCAATCAAATCCAACAAGCAGTTGACAGTGGCGGTTTTTGGTAATACGAGGCCAAAGGTGCTGGAATATTTTGTGACCTCTCTACGGTAAATTCTATTGTTGACAAAAAAAGTAGCGAGATAAACTTGTTTCAGTTTTAACTTTATCATAAAATTTATTTTGTGATACCATTAAGGCAATCCCGAATGCATTTATAGCTTTTATTTTTTATTTGTACAGATATTATGCCTTTTATCGCCCCGTTTTATATTCTCAGTCATTTTATTATTGTTCCTAGGCCCATGAATCTTGTATTTTATTATGTACATACAATTTAATACAGCAGTCATTCAATTCCTTGGCGATTTTCATTCTTCGCGATTTCGAGGAAATGGTTCGATTCTAATATCCAGATCATTTATCCAAGCCCAGGGGAATGTTCTACAGTATGCGAATAGGAAAAGGAGAAAATATTTTGATCTTATAAAGTTTAAGAAAAGAATGTGCAGTTGCAACGTTTTGATTTACTGAACACTTTTTCATCAACACTTTTAACAATGAAGGAACAGTTTTATCTTGAAAGAAAAAGTGAAAGGTTAAAATTCAGGGAATCACACCAAAAGGGAGACTTGAATCATTGAATTTGCCTTCGGTCGAGCACTGGGACGCACATTCAAGTAGATTTTGAGACCCCCTCGCGACAGGAGGCGACAGCGGAAACCCGCCCCTGGCAGTTGAACGTCTATAAAAAAGGAAAAAAAGAAATAACTGAGCAATATCAAATTTGGTATAACATTTTGTGATTCCAACTGTAGCTCTATGTATTTTTGAGTTTCAATTGAACGGGGGGGGGGGGGACGAGGGAACGGCCCAAAATATAAACCCCACTTTATTTCAGTTTGTGTGAAATCGGAGACATCATTCCTTTTGAATTTCAGCAATAGGACGTTCTTTAGAACTTATTTGCGACGTTGTTAACATCAATGCTATCTTAGTTTAGTTATATTAACGTCCCGTTTCGAAGCAACACTAGGATTATTTTGGGACGGACCTAGTCATTTTGAATCGCGGTCAGATGACACCGTCGTGTTAACTGAGATGGCACCCTCGTATCCAAACTTCCACATCATAGCAGCGGCTATGATGTGGACTTCCACATCATGTTTGACTCCAACTGATTTAGCTTGCACCAGACCCACTAACTCGGCGGTTTTTCATAGGAATCGGGTCTCGAACCTGAAACTTTCTGGTTCTGAACCTGAGACCTTACCACCAAGCCATCAATGCTGTCTTATTCAAGTAATGATTAATCGCATCGCTTCTCATTGGAATGTTAGTTTCCCAATGTCTACAAAAAGGCTACTCACCTCTAAGAGAAGGATCCTGTGGTGAAGACTGCTGGCACTCGAGCATTCTTCGACCATCCCCCATATCGGAATGCGGCGACGGCATCATCTCGCAGCAACTGTTGTTGTAGTGCGGCGTCGACCCGCTCTGCTGGCTGCACGATTGCAGGGAGTTGCTGTCCTCTTCGTCGTCTATCCCGCCGTACCTGTGCTGCTGCTGCCTGCCTTCGTCGATGACCAGGGGGTGGTCGTCTTCCGGCAAAGGCAACAGGTGGTCATCGAAAGAGAGGGGCCTCTTCACCGGCTCTTGTAGCTTAGAGTCCAGAAGCAGGTACCTCCTGGAGGCTGGGCTGGTGGGAGGGCAACCGTAAGGTTGGAAGTACTCCCCAGCCCCGTAGCCGTCGTCCATCCGACAGTAGGACTGCGGCGGGGGCGGCTGCTGGTGGGTGAGGTGTCGCATGTCGTGGATGTTGGGTTTGATGTCGTGCATCGGCTCCGCTCTCGAGAACTGCTGTTCTCTCGAGTAGGCGTCCGTCTGCATCGTGAAACCGTCGGATTCGACGAGAGATTGGATATTGGCACATTCTTCTGAAACGAAACGGATTTTAATAAGCATTTGTTGAGTTTACCCAATGCCAAAGTGTAGAATAACCGAAATTGATCGGTTATTCTACAATTTGGACAGCTACTATTTCTTTAAACAAAGAAATAGTAGCTGTTCATAGAGTACTAGTATAATAGTAGCTCTTTGTTGAGTAGCTGTTCATAGAGTAGTAGTATAATAGTAGCTCCTTGTTTAAAGAAATAGTAACTGTTTATAGAGTAGTAGTATAAATAGCTCTTTGTTTAAAGAAATAGTATATGTCTTTATTAGCTGCAGAAATAATAGCGATTTTTTTTATTTCTTTAAATAAAGAAATAGTGTCCAAATCAAAATGTCAGTTACTATTTCTTTAAATTTATAATGAAATAAAAAATAAATCTGAGTTCGTAATCCAATAATCTAACTTTTATTTAAAATAATTCATCATTAATTTCAGGATTTTTGTTAATAAATTTCAGAAATGTACCTAGAAATGATAAAATAGCTATAAAAATAATAATAAAATAATTATATTAATAATAAAATAATAATTATTATATTAATATTAAATATAATTAATAATAATAATAATTATTATTAATAATAATAAATTTAATCTATGAAACCCAAGCCGATTGTATAAATTATATTCAAACAGCTTACTTATAATTATAAAAAATTAAGATTAAAATGTAACTTGAATAAAATAAGCTGTTAAGTCTTCCAAACTGATAAAAATGAAACGAAGTACAATTAATTTGTTGTGGGTTGTGATACTTGTAAAGTTCCAAATGTACATTAAAATTAATAATAGTTTAAGCACACAGATTTTTAAATGCCTACTTTGCTTCCAAAGACTTCTTAAATTACTGATGATATATATATATATATATATATAATCATAAAATTATTAAAACAATCAAAACCCATTTCCTGGTCAACAAAAATTAAAACGAAACCAACTAGGTCGAAATAGAAATTAAAACTCAATTCAGAATTACACGCTGAAAGCTCACAAAATGAAAGGTAAATAAATAAGAACCATTTAATGAAACAAATCCAAAATACTATAATCAAAGAATTATTTAAACGAAACAGAAACAGAACTAACAACGGAAACGAAACCAAAACCGGAATCGAAACTAAAAATCATTACTGATTCAAACAAGTGTAAGAATTAAAAAAGTTTTTAAATCAATCATTGTATTTGGAGAGCGCAAATGCAGCTATAACAAAATAAGACAATCGAATCAAAACAATAAACAATAAAAAAAGAATCCGGCCTGAAAACTTCGTCAAGGGCCATATTCAAGCAAGGATTCCAAATAAGGGATTTTTTCTGTAAGGCATCGGTGGACAATGATCAAAAGTATTGACACCTCGTGACCCGAAAATCCTCCGAAAATTTAAAATAAAAAATTTAAAAGAGAAATTTATTATAACAGTAATAGATAAACCGTCAAACAATTTTTGTATAATGTGTAAGCACTATTATAAAGATCTTTTAATCAGTGAGTATAGTTCCAATTCGACTTATAATTTGGTTAATTCAAGTAAAAAGGAACTTGACAAAAGATTGTTAGCTTTCGCTAAAAAAACTAAAATTAAAACATGCTCTTTAAAGTATCCCTATTTGTTCCCCACTGTTAAATTTCACAAAAAACCAATAAAATTTAGATTCGTTACCTGTAGTACAGGCGGTTATAATTACTACATGGGGAAGCAATTTTTCAAATAAATAAAAATTATCCTAAGTAAAATTGAAGAAGAAGATTGCTTTGTCATTAATAATAACAAAAAGGTTTTGGATTTTTTAAAAGATAACAAAATTTATAAAATTAATACTTTTGACTTTGAAAATTTATATACCAACCTTCCCAATGGGAAATTAATACATGTTCGTACTCTTATATATGGCGAATATTTAAATGAAGATATAATTTATAAACATAACTGGCTGGTTTTATGCAATTTTAATATTACCAAAAATTATGTCTTCAATGGTATTTATTTTTATAAACAAGTTAAGGGTATTCCAAAGGGTACAGCTTTCTCAAGTGCTTTAGTCAACATTTTTCTACATTATTACGAGAAAAAAAAATTAATAATTACTTAATAAACGGATGGAGATTTTTTTGATGATTTAATTTTGATTAACTTGGATAATAATATCCTAAAGAATTAACTTTAACAGAAACAAATATAGATAATCTTGAAGCTACTTATCTGGATTTGAGGATCGAAATTTCTAATGATAAAACAATAGTCGGTATTTATGATAAAAGAGACGAATTCAAATTTAATATAATTAAACTCTGTAATTATCACTCTAATCTTAACTCTAAAATTTTCAAAAATTTAATTTTCTCACAATTCCATAAAATTAAAACAATTTGTAATAACAAAATTTCTTTTATAAAAGCAACAAATGGTTTTATTAAAAATTTAAACAATAATGATTTTCCCCAAAACTACTTCAATATCAATATTTTAATTAAAAAAGAAGTAATGAAATATTAGTGAAATAGATGGCGCTAATAAACCACATTTATCTTTAATTACACTGTAGTATTATTATTAGAAAGGAAGAACGGTTGTTGTCCCTGTGGCGGCTGGGTCTGTGAACTTTTGTTTTCTTAATTTAAGTTATTAATTGTGATTTTTATAATGTAGTTTTACTTTATATATATATATTTGTTTCATTTGGTGATATTTTTTAATGTTTCGCTTTGTTTTTGTCTTTTGCTGTTTAAATTGGTATGTCTCTTTCGCCGTAATTTTCGGGTCACGAGGTGTCAATACTTTTGACCATTGTCCACCGATGCCTCACAGAAAAAATCCCTTATTTGGAATCCTTGCTTGAAAGTGGCCCTTGACGATGTTTTCAGGCCGGATTCTTTTTCTATTGGTTATTGTTTTGATTCGTTTGTCTTATGTTGTTAAAATATATATGTATATATATATATATATATATATATAATTATTGAAAGAAAATACAGCATATAATAATAGAGTACAGTAATATAATAATAGAGATACAAGCATTTAATAATGGAGTATTTATTATTACTGCTCAGAAAATTAAAAAAAAAATTCAATTAGGGAATTATAATAAATCTATATTATACTTTCAATAATTTTGTATTTTATTCTTAATTGAAGACTTATTTTATTTTTGCCAATTACTGGAATTCATAAAAGTACTAATAATAGTTCAGTTGTTCTTTCAATAGAATTAAAATTAATGATACTGTGTTAAAATGGAAATCAGAAATGATAAAAAAGTTTATCTATAAAACTCAAGCCGATTGTATAAATTATATTTAAGCGACTTAATTATAATTTATAAATATTTTCATGAAATAACATGAGAATATATTTAATTCTGTAAAAGTGGAAAAAAAAAACACCATCATGTTCAAAACTCTAAATTTTCCAATTCCCTATTCATGTATCCAATAATATTTTCTAGTTTATTAATTTGTGCATTTAAAGTGTAAGTAGTTCCCATACATACCTGATTGATTTATTAAATATATGTACTGCATATAAATTATTTTTAAATTAAACAAGAAAACAACATTCATAATAAGTGAAAGGAATTATTTAGAATGATTGAACACTCTATTTTTTTTCTTTCAAAATTCATAGATGGCAGCACGATTTTAGTTTTCTTTCAAGCTTTCATATTTATGTATTGGAATTTTCATTCTTTTTTCCTTAAATGAATGAAAAAATACTTTTGTTTAATTGCATTTTATTTTATGCCTTCAACAATATTTGATTCACTGATGAAACGTCCTCAAAAGTCCTATTTATTTTTTTAGTAAAATTTCAAAAATGCGATTTATCTGTTACGTCTATAAATCAAATTTTATTAAATTTTACTTTTTCCTTTGTTTTATTGAATTTTATCCATTTTTTAAAATATTTTTACTATAAATTTTTGTAAAAAATACATGTAGATTTATTTTATCTAAAATTTGATTTATTTTATCAACAAAAGCTTAGGATTTTGGTAAAAAAAGATAAGATTATATAAATTATTTGTAAGATATATAGTATGAATATATTACATGTAGCATGATATGTAGCCTGAAATATATTACGCATGTATAAAATCATATATATATATATATATATAGATAGATAGATAATTAAGGTTAAATTATATAAAGACATCGATTCTATTTTCAGTTTATGGCGATATATTTTTCGAAATATACTATATATATTCGGAATACATATTTATAAATTTATATCTTTTTCAGTCTAAAGTTTTTGCTCCGAAACTTGGTTTATATTGTTTATTTATTTCTACTATACTCAGAGGTATTATCAAAAGGTAAAAGATAAAGATTTTCAAAACGTTTGTCATTTATTAGTCGGAATTAATAGTAAATCCCAAGTTTCTATAAATAATAGAAGATTGAACGCATGATAGAAAAATGATAGATATAACAATTATATAGATATATTGATACGAGTCTTTGTATTTACCACAAAAAAATTAATTTATTATTTGATATGAAATAATTTTTTTTTACTGTCAATGAGTTTGGAATGTAAGGTTCCATATTATATGCTGTATTTTTTTGTTACATGAAATTAAAATAAATTAACTTCTTACATGAAATTTTTAAATATTTTATATTCAAAAATATTTTTTTTAAATATCCACTAACATGGAATTTGCCATATTTGTTCGAAAATGGCATTATGGCATTTCAGATAAATTTATATCGAATTCAATCAAGCCTCTTCTCATCATTTGAAATTAAAATTTCCTGTCATTGATTAAAATCTAAGAATTTTGAGTAATTATTTCTTTCCGTAAATCTGTTGCATTCTTCATTGATATGACACCCTCTTTCTCAGCAATGCTGTAACTGAGTGAACAGCTGAGGATAAAGCAAATCTGCGTTAATTGATAACCGGAAACTTTCAAATCCTCAGAACAATCGACTCTTTTTATGTCCCCGGAAGCTATGGTAATTGGGAAGTCGAGTCCTATGAACTCGACACCCTTCCTTTTCCCAGTCATTCCGCACCCAAATGAGAAAGAAGTAATTAACGAATTTTTCTTGGGAGCCGCTTCGCCGTCGTTAGAGTCTAATTGGTGCTAAAAACCCAGGAAACCGAGTCTTTCCCTTCGCTCATTAGCAACCTACCTTCTATCTTCAGCAGACTGGCGACATCGTAGGGCTCTCCTTCGTTCACTGATGACCCTACGTTGTCCACGCTCCTGCTGTCCTCCTGGGGCTGCACCGCTGGAGGCAGGGGCGTGAATTCGTCGAACACCTCGTCCGCCGAGCTGTACTGACTGGTACAGCTCATTGGTTTAGCGTCCACAGAGGCGGGTACACTGAAGCTAGTGTCGGGAGAACTGATCGGGGTTTGAGGCTGGGGCTGTTGCTGATGCTGGTGATGTTGCTGCGGCGCCCTGAGCGTTCCCTGAGGGGAATATTCCTCGTCCCGAGGTTGCTGGTACATGGGGCTGGTGACCACCTCTTGCTCCTCGCGCCTCTCCTCTTTAATACTATGGATACTGACCACTGGAGACAGGATGGGCGATCTGAGGGGCGATCTCTCACTACTGCAGCACGAGCTGGAGGACGCGCTAAGAGTGACCACGTCCTTCCAAGAGTTCGTGACCACCTCCGCAGTCTTTGGGGCGGTCACCTCGTTCTTCTTTTCAAAGAGGTTCTCGAAGAAAGGCCGTTCGGTGGTCACGCCACCGCAAACGCCAGCGAAGATGTCCATGCCGGTGTCCGGTTCGAAGTCGCCGGACAGCGAACGCAGCGCGGCTTCTGCCTCCCTGATCCTGCGCGTATCTTCGTCCATGTCGCCTTCCTCTTCGCGCACTACAGCGTCCATGGTCTCCTCGACCACGCGCTGCACGATTTGGTTCTCCTCTTCGCAGCCGACGGGAAAGTCCTGGTGCAGCCTGCATGCATCGGGAGTCGTCGGATCAGCACTCAGTCGGTGGCTGCCGTCGTCGTTGTTCGCTGTGTCTGTGAGGGATCCGTCTTCGGTTTTGGGCTCCTTGAAAGATGAAGGCTCGCTCGCGTCGTTGGAGAGTTTTCTTTTACGATTCGAGACGCATCCAGAGGACCTAGAAAAAACGAAGAAATCATTCAATCAGTTCAACTGCATTAAGGCCTCATCACGCGGCGAAATATCGTCCGCACTTTTCGTCTGCTAACAACAACGAAAGTGATGTCACTTCTAAGTTTCATAAGATGAGTTGAATCTCGTTTGCAGATTCTATTTCCGTCACTGCATCGTCATTTTCAAGCTATTTTAAAAAAGTTGACAATGACAAAAAATTTGCTTGAGGGTTTTGAGGATAGAAACGGAAAATTGCTGACGATATTTGGAAGCGTGATAAGGCCTTTAGAGTTATTGAATAGATGGTTAATCCACAACTTTAGAAATATTGAAGTTAAATATTATTCTGAAAGTGAAATGCGTTTTCAAAACAGCCTTGGTAAAGTCTTTGATCTATTTCATTCTCTGTCCATACGACATTTTTTTTTGTATTGAAAAGTAAGGATTTTGTGCAAAAAAAAAGTTTTTGCAGTTTATATATTAAAAAATTGTTGATAAATCTTAACATAAAAGAATTATAAAATAATAATTGAAGTATATCAGCTTTGGCCTGAGATTTTTTAAATGAGAAATGTAGTTCTGTCAGGACTAGATATTAGTTTTTGGGATATTTTTGCAAGTTTTGTATGCCATTCTCATAAAGGGCTCTATGAATTGCCCTTGTTCAATCCTCAAATTAAAAAAAAGTATTTTGCACATGTTAAGTTAAAAATTTCAGTTTAAATATTGATATTTTTAATATTCCAAGTAATTATTTTAGATTTTACTACGATATTTTGTATGCATATTTTCTTGTATTTTGTAAGTGCCTTATTATTTAGTTGGACTGCACGCAATAAGCAAAAACAGACTCAATTGTTTTGAAAATTTTTATGTCTTCTAAATATACACACTGATATGTCAGCGGTTCTTGTTAACATTGTGTATCTATGTAAATAAAAAGGAATGTTTGTCCGTATGTCTCTTATGCTCTGCTCTACAGCTTATCGGATTATGACAAAACTTTGAATACTTAAGGGGCGGTTATAGGCATGATAAAATTATGTAATTTATAAAAAATATTTTAAGATCTATTTGCCGCATCTGTTATCCAAGGGTTATTGTCAAATTTAATCGCCAAGGAGACAGAACATTTTTTTTCACATAACCAGTGTATGTTGGATGCTATGAATCTGGAAGTCCAGAAATTAATTTGTTTCTTCTGAAGACGCAAAAACAGAAAAATATTGCCTACCTTAATGCTCTTGAGTAATAAAATAAAAAAGAATAGAATAAAAATTAGTTGCATTTCTCTTTTAAATATCATTCAACTTCAATGAATGTATTCATTTAATTAAAAAAGACAATTATTTTACATTTTAAACGATATTTCCAAAATTATTTCTTCTGCGACAGCAACTTGCCCGATACCAGATAGTAGTAAATAAAACCACTAACAAAAGTCAGTATGAGATTTCTGTGAAGCCAAGTAATATCAATTCCTGTTCTTCTCCATAAGTTTGTACTCGGTATTTTAATTACTTTTGAGATCGAATCTACAAAGTTAAAGGTGAGTTCCCGCATATTTTTTCGTCGTTGATTCCCAAAAAATCCATCCTACTTTTCTTGAGGAAAAAAAAATGCGTAAACCTGAGAGTACTTCTTACCATATATTGTTATGATGCTGGTTCTTTTGGCTGGAAACTAAGAGGATATAAAGTACTTTTCAAACCAAGGAATAATTGGTTTTTATTGGCAAAGTTTCAAAAAATTTATATCTTTTTATAGAAATATATCATCCGTTATCGAGACATAAAATTTTGTAAAATGTATAGACTAACTAAAGAATTGAGAGTAAAAAAATTTCAGAAAATTAATATGCAATATTCCACTAATTTTTATTTCTATTAGTAATATTCTTTTAAAAAAACGTTTCTATACGTAACGCTTTTACACTTTTGTTAGATTTTAACTACTAAATAATTTTTTAATCTAAGTAAAGTCAGTTTTTAACAGAATGAAAAAATGACAAGAAATTGGTTTATAATCATACCATAGGTAATAAGAATTTAAAAAAAATAAGTAAATTAAAATACTTACGCTCTTAATTTATTCACCTTTCTTGGCATATGATTTTGTGAGTTATTTGGCGTACGAGATTGACAGCTGCAAAGGAAACAAACTTAGATAAGTCAACACTATTTTTATACGATAGTTTTTAAAAAGGTGATTTGCCTTTAAGAAATGTATAACACCCACAATTTGGGATTAAATGATGATTTATAGTTTAAATACAATAATTTTATAATTTAATTAGCAATCAAATCATTAAGCATTTGTTAAAAAAATCTTGTTTTTCCTTTATCTGTTTAACATAATATAACGACATTTTCTACCTGTTAAGAAACCGGCCTTTAAATAACTTTAATGTAATAAAATTGACCAAATATTTGTCTCATTTTTTACTATCTCGTTTAAGTAATGGATGTCGTATTAATTTTGTGCAGAAATTACAGAAGATGTTTACATATTTTTAACAGGATTTTGGCTCTTTTTAATATGTAAAAATTATTAGTTGAATTGTTGGATCTGAGATTTTTTCATCCTCTTCTATCATAATTGTCATAATAGAAGAGTTTTTTCTAAAATTTCTGAGGAAATCCATTTCTATTCCTCTTCCACATTGGTCGTGGCTTTGCACTTAGAAACAGATAAACAAAGGCGCAATAGCTCATTGATGGAGCGTTCTCAGACTTCGCAGTTATTTTTACTTATTATATGAATACCTGTATATTATAAATACATATTTCTACGAAGTGTGTGAACGCTTCATCAATAAACTGTGAAGATTTATGACCTGAATAAGTCTTCATTTTTTTAAAGAAATACGTTGACACTTTGAAATTTGATTTGATTATATTAACATATTTATGCAAATCCTGATTGATTATTTTATTTATGGTTCGTGTATAGATAGATATTTAAAGACTAGAAATCCATTTCTGTGCCAGTAGATTTTCTCTTGTTATCTGTAATTTCATTTGGAATCAGTTGGAATCATTACTTATCCAGAACGATGCTATTTATTATTATTATTATTACATCCAGTACATTTCAAAATTATGAAATGCAAATGTTTCTTTTCGGAAAGCGGTGAAAAAGGGGGTTGTTTATGTACAACAATTTTAAAGAGGGAAAAATTAATAAATGAATAAATATTACTCATTTCAAGTATTACTCCAAAAATATTAGTCATTTCACAGCAGAAAATATTACTCCTTTCAAATGATAAATTATAATCAAAAATTTTTATTATTTCATTTATTAAAAATTTTTTATTTCAAAATATTTACTTTTTAAAAGTTTCTATAACGAAATCATTCTAAAATTGTGTTAATGCAATCTGGGGTTTCGCTACTTTAAAACAGAGCATTGCGATAATGGAATGACACTATAAACTAATAATTTTTGACATTAATTTTTTTTTAATTTATTTTTTTATTTTTTATTTTTTATTTTTTTTTTGCGTTTATCAGTGAAATAATTCATTATGACTGAGAATCTAAAAAATACAAGATGAAATAAAAATGAGATACTAACTTTTGTGCATCTTGAACAGAATCTGAAAAAAAGAAAAGAAAATATAAACATGTGAATTCATTGTCTAAAAGTGTGTTAATGTTTAATAATTATAGCTTTTTAATATTGGAGTTTCGAAGGATTTTTAAAAAATGCAAAAATAAAAACGATTCATATTTCACATACTTTTGTAATATTTGAAAATCAAAGATAAAAAATAATAATAAATAGTTTTCATTGTAAAAAAATTAGTGTCGATTCTTTAATTTAGTTAGAGTAGTTAATTTATTAAGTGTAAAATATTATTGTTAAAATAATAGAAGCGAAAAACAACCTATATAAAAAGCGAACAAATAACAAAAGCTTTCAAATTTGCTTTCTAATTTGCTATTTAATGACAGGTTAAATAATAATAATAAATGTTCTTAAAAAATATAAACTTGACTTTCGAATTAAAGTAAAAGATTCTTTTTACTTTGAATAGTCTTTAGACTTGATTATAAAATAAATAAAATATTTTCAAAATAAAACAATGGAAATCGGTGCTTGTAAATAATAAATTAAAAGCTTAAAACAGAATTGTGAAATTGTAAAACTGAGATAAGATTCCTCAAATACATTTTCTGAATTGGATAGTAGATGGCGCCACAAGCTAAAGTATTCATATGTCTGATAACTGGGAGTTGCTCAAACTTTTTTCACTGGGTCCCGCAATTAAAAGCGCAAAGGAGAAACAAAAACTAACGGGATTTTTCTCTTCTTTGATAAAATCTCCTCTCCTCTTAAAAAAAAAAGATTTCCAAGATTAAGATTGATTATCCAACTCAATCTAGCTCATTTTCTTTTACATTTCCTAAATATTTATAAGAATAATCAGCCATACTGTGAATGTGTTAACATGCTTAGAATAAAAACTAACTATTCAATAAATAAATAATAATAATAAAAAAAATTGCGGAACAAATATGATTTTTTTAGATCACAATTTTTAAAATAACAATTAATTTGATCAATCTGTCTTATATAAAAGAAATTTTTTGCCTTTTATAAATCTATTTTGTCTGAGTAAACTTGAAATATTTTTGGTGCAAAAATTGATTTAAAATCAGAATTCTAATTCCCGAATTTTTCTTTCTTTTTCCTATATTGTTATTTTAAAAATGCGCAGAATTTAATCCAATATTTCAAATTCAAATATATGTGATTATTAATTTTGTTTTCAATCATAATTTTTGGAATAAGTAAACATTTCTCTGAAATATGTAAATGCAAATTAAAAAGTGTTTGTAAAGCGTAGAATAATAGCATTTATTTCTAAAGAATTTATTCCTTTGATGGAAAAATAATGCTAACCTAGCGAATATCATTTAAAAGACATGTCTGTTCTATTCCTATGTAAAGGGGGGGGGGAGAAAACACGGAAAAAATCCCTTCAACTTTTACATTTTAATTCTAAAAGTTTTCCTATAAAATTTAATTTAAAATAAGTCATTAAATATGACTCACTTAAAATTCTACTTGACGATCAGTTCAGGTTTTAATATACACATGACTTCTTAACCTATTGTTACATTTGCATTTTCTGTTCAGCATTTGTCCTATGCATTTTTTAATTAAGAAATATGCGTTATTTCCTTTTTTTAAAAAAAATGAATTAAGTAAACAGCACAAAAAGATTGATTTTTTCATTGAGTTCTCTCCCCCCGCTCCCTTAAGGTGTGCGACTGCTTTCAAAGCAAATTTTTTGAAAAATTGGAGTTTTAGAAAACTTTTTTTGGATTTTAGATGTATTGTCAATAATAAATACTATAAATACAAAAACAATCCTTTGAAAATATAATATAATTTGAGAAATAGGAAAATATGTGGTAAATTTTAATGAAATTTATCCAAAACGGTTAATATTCTACGCAAAGTGGTAATGCAGCAATCCTATTTTTCTTTGTACACAAGTTATAGGATGCAATGAACCAAAACTTGAGAAAAATCTTGAGATGTAAAAAAGTTATGGGTAAAAATATGCACATGTATGCATTTTTTTCATAACTTCTCAATTTAATTTTTCTAAAAACACATATTAATGAAAAAGAATTTCACCAACTATAAAACTTTTGGTTCATTTTATTGGTCCATTAATTAAAACACACTTTGAAATTTTTATGTGAATACCTCTATTAGTTTTTGAAATATCATGTTAATGGTGGAGAATTTTCATAAAAATTAAAGTTTTTAGAAAATTGAAAAGAAATTTTAGCTGAAAAATATGTTTTGCTTAAATTTCTCCTGGATGACGGGTCCGGCCTTCCTATTCCTTGAAAATGCAAACAGCTTTGGAAAATTTAAACTGCAAAAAGTAACAATAAAACAGTCTTTAATGTAATGGATGACTAGATTTTTTAATGTAGTCGGATACCTTAAAAGTCTGAAATAGAAATAAATGTGATAAAAGAAAAATTGTGCCTCGCATGTTGTTTCAAATAATATAAGCGATAATCTTGAACTAGCACTGTATTGAAGCTGCTCATTTCACATCAAGTTTGGATTTTGTTGGAATTCTTCCTTTGATTTACTTTCTGATAATTCGATTAGAGCGAGCATTTATATTAAATGGATCATTTTAAAAACCAGAACATATATTTCATATATTTAAATCGAAAATCCCTTCAAGGAATAATGTTTAAAATCATAATTGTACTTAAAATGTAATTTTCTTCTAATTAGTTAAATTTATACAAAACTGCACATTACAAAACAAAGAGTATATAAATAATAAGTTTTTAAATATTTGATAAAATTTAAATCCTCTTTAGAAATGCGTTATCTATTTATAAGATGCTCTAAAGAACTTTCATTGATGTGTTTCGTAAAAGCGCCGCTCTTTTATCATTTATATTTACAGGCAAATTCATGCTTATAACATTTCCATTTCTTTAAAAGAAAATGAATTTCTAGAAATGTAAAAGATATGCATATCTAAAAGATATGCTACCATTTATTGTAAATTTTTTAATCATGAAACAAGTATTTAGAAAACTCTTCGTCAACCTTTAAAAAATAAATTTTTGTAAATAGCTTTTGAAACCAAAGATTATTTTGAAATTAGTAATTAAAAATTGAAAGCATATAACTTTTTGTGAGTTCGCATAAATAGGACTATGTTCAAAATATCTTAACACTACACTCTTTCAGAAGAGCTATTTTAAAACATTGTTTTCATATTTGCATTATCGGAACTGCATTATATAGTAAACATTTTATCTATTAATGACGAAATGCTTTTGGATGCTGAGCAGAACCAATTAATTGAAACCTGAGCAAATAATAATAAAATAAGTGCAAAAACTCAAAAGCTAAAGAGGACCAATTAAGTTGGCAGCATAAAAAGTGCGTTATTTCAAGCCTATATTAACAATCCCGTCTTTTTCTTGCAAGAATTCCTGCTCAAAATGACTGATACGTCATCAGCTTAAAAAGGCTGCCCCCCTTTTTTTTTTTGCTTATCCGAGTTAAACGCCCCCCGTTTTAAATTTATTCGCGCACCCGCTTGTTTTTAATTACGTCGCTAAATTACTTCTAATTAAGAGCCGTTATGAAACCTGGTTTATTGGTTGTCTGATGCATTTCAATTAAGGAGGGATTTTAATGCTGAATATTTTTCCGACGCTGCCTGAAGTCGATAAAAGCTTTAACTGGTGATCAAAATTGGAACTTCGGTTTTTTTTATTTTTCGGAATGCTTTTTAAGTCACTAATAATGTCAAAAGTATTTAATTTATACCGTCATACTTTAGAGTGAAAAAAAAATGTTTTGATGTGTCCAACGCAAAAAAGTAATCGTTCAGTTTTGAAAAGAGCTGGAGTCCGCGACTTATTTTTTTTTAACTATACTGTTTTAGTTACAAAACAGTAATCTTTTTTAAGAAAAAAGGTTATAAAGGAAACATTTTTATAATCCAAAACAAGTCCCAAAACATGAATGCCGTGAAAAAACTTACAATTCTTTCAACCTTTATGCAACGAAAGTTACCGGCCTGTTGTTGCTGCTGTTGCATTTTAAACAGAAAAGAAAGTTTTTTGATTTCATATTGAGTTTTGTAAACAATTCATTACGAAGATAAATAAGTTAAGTCGAGTTTCATATTCTGAAAGTTTTGTTAAAAAGTAATAATGATCATAATTGTATAAAACTACTTTGAAAAGTCTAGTTCAAGGAATTCAAGGTACATTAAGAATATACTCTTAAAAACTTGTTTTTATTGACGAAAGTATGATAAAAGACAATAAAGGTCAATATTGCTGTTTTGAGTATAATAAACATTTCTTCATGATACGAAATTAAAAAGTCTTTTTGTTTAAAATATAATACAAGATTTGTATATAAATTAGCAGATTACTTATGTTATAATGGAACGAAAAACACTTTAAAGAACAATGACTCCCTCTAGTGTGTGCTCAAATTTCAATCTTGAATATCGCTCATTCTGCTCTGATAGGCAAAAGTAATCCATTTATGTACAATGCACTAAAAAAAAGCACGAAGTATTTTTTTTATCTGGAAATTCACATCGAAACATTTTCTGTTCAACAAATATATGAAGATAAGCTCTCGTGGTAAGTGACAGATTTTAGATGGCGTAAAAAGGTTTAAAAATTTACCGAGCAAAGATTGTTGATGATCCAAACCCCGTCCGACATTCTTTATCTACTTCAGAGGAACTGTGCATATTAATAGGATAGTTGAAGTGCCAAACAATCAATCAAAAATATTACACAGATGTTCCACAAATAGGGGCAGTTCCGAGTTGTGGTTTTGTCTTTTCTTTTCCGGAACTCTATCCAAGTCCCTAATTTAGTTTCTGTGAAAACATTCTAGGACCAAGCTCAAGATTTGCGGCTTTTAACATCAGCCTTGTTAATCCGATATTATATCGAGCGACTTTTTTTCGTCCGTGTGCCTCTTTCTCGGTTGTACTTTGTGATAAAGCAATTGTTCTTGGCACTTCAAGTGTAAATGCTTTTTTACCAGTTTTAATCTTTAAATGGACTTTATTATTGCCTTTCTTCAAAGTTTGCGCAGAGAAATTCAAGCACTGTTAAAAGTGGACAATATTCTGTATGAAAAATTGCAAAAAGAACTCTTTATCTAGCTTTTTGTTCAGGATAATGGACTCTACCTCAGGCTGACCCAATGTCTATTCTTTATTGTTCATGTTTCTTTATATATTTTTTATTTTATTTAATTTATTTTTAAAATTTGATTGATTTATTTATTTATGTAATCATATTTTATTTATTTATGTATTTATGCTTTATTTATTTATTTATTTACATTTTATTTTTTCATTTATTTATTTTTCTTATTCTTTTATCTGTCTTTCCCTCTATGCTTTGATTTATCTTTAACGCTTTAATTATTTTTCTCTCTATGCTTTTATTTTATTTCAATGTTTTTTGGCGCTGCCTTTAGCTCCTTTTGCATCTCGTACATACAAATGCATAGGAAAGTTATGTTTGAATGGCGAGTCTTTTGATAGCTTTTTAAATTCTAGTTTTTTAAAATTGTAATTATAAGCTTTTAATCGGTGTAACGCCACTTTCCGCACACACCTAATAATCATCAGAATACATGAGTATACCAGTTAGAATATTTTCTAGCCACGTCTCGTATGTTCTTAACAGGGGTTAGTTTACCACCCTCTCTTAAAATGTGTAACAACAATATTTACACGATTTTTCTAGACTTTTCTTTTTCTGTTTAAATGTTTTAATTAAAAAAAACTGAAAGTCAAGATATACATTTTTTACCTTCAAAAGATTTTTTGGACACAAAACTTCTTTCTTGAAATTTAAAAGCATTATTTTAAAAGGCTACTAATAACATTTATTCCCTGATAAATGTCCCGTTTCTGCAATAAAAAATTCGCAATCCGGGAAACGCAATGGTGTTTTTTAAAGAAATTTTCAACTAATTATTGAAACGAATGTAAAAGCAACTTCAAAAACACGCAAGAAACTTCCACTCATTTTTTTTACACAGGATTCCATTAATTCAACTCAATTCAGAAGGAATATTTCAATGTTGTAACTGCATAGTTTAAAATCTTTCTGAATTTCTTTCTTAAGTGTCCAATTAAAGACTTAACTATTTCTGATGACTCACTTCACTTCGACATACCCTCATGCGTTCCATTTAAGGAGCAAATTTGGGGAGTCGCTGTATTTTTGAAAAAGTTTCTCTCTACGCAGCAAACTGGAACAGAGCGAATGTGCTTTTCTTCACTGTACAAGAGGTCCATTTCCGACACACCTACACAGATTCCATCTAGTTCACTCTCCTTGCTATAGCTGTGGGGAGATAGGATCCCCGATTCACTATACCACCGAATACTTACTGCCTCTCTCGTGGCACATGAGGAAACCAGTAACAAGTCTGGTTTCCTCATGCGCCATGAGAGACTACACAGTTATTGTGTAATCTTGAAGAAGAATGGTACAGGCAAGTTGCATCGAGTATACTTTCACGCGGCAAGATTCACTCCATCGATATTCATAAATGCAAAGACCTCTACAAGACTACACAATAACTGAAACAACTATCACGTAAGTTATTCATTCAAAAGTGCGGTTCTCACGAAAGAAATTAAAACAGAGGCCCAGACAGACTATTATTATTCCATCTTTTCGTTTATTTATTTTCCTTCCATCTCGTGATCGTCCAACTGGTTCGATAACTTAGAGTTATAGGTACCGGGTCAGAGGACGGCGTTATGCTATGTTTTTTCGTCTATTTAAATTTTTTGATGGCATAATGGATTTCTGTGGTCAGAGCGGGCTCTTCGGCTTTTAAATACCCCTTCCTACACGGAAAATACTTTTCCTGGAGAAATGCTACTCACAAATAACCAGTGACGAGAGAGAGAGGCGAACCCCTTTCCCCCTTTCGAATGCATTCCGTCGGGGGATTGCGGCAAGACCTTAAAATGCGATGTTTTGCGGCCGGCCTGGGAATAAGCGCAGTTCAGGGGCAGACAATGATTAATGGACCCGAAGAAGGAGAGAGGGGGCGGAAGGAGGAGAGGAGGGGAAAAAAGTAAGGAGAATAGCCAAACCCTTAAGAACCACAGGAGTGGTCCGTTGCCATGGCTACCGGTTGACGCTTACCTAGAGGTCCCCTGGAGGATCTGGTGGTTCTCCGGTTATCTTCCTCCTGAAAAGGAAGAAGAGAGGGAAAAAAATAAGTAAAGAAAGAGGTAAGAGGAGGATAAGGAATTTCTTCTTGGAGAACGTACGTCTCTGCGTCGGGCTTGAAATATAGGAAATGTCGAGGTTTATTCGGTGGCGAGTTTTATTCGGTTCTGAGGCCCCGGCACGATGCCCCCGCTTTGATGATCGGGAAATTTAAAAACAAAACCATTCAGATCATGAAACCAACTCTAACATTATTTAGGTTCGGTTGAACGAGTCGGATCCGAGTGATATCTCATTTTGGAAATTCACAATTTAAGAGCTCCTTCATTTTCCTTCGATTAGGATAATACATTTTCTTAACTTTCTTTTGAGAATGAATTCGGTTTTCCCCCCTTTTTAATACATTAGGCTCTTCATTTAGAAAATAAATGGATCATAAAGATAGATCCACTCGAAAAAAATTTCCGTCTATTGTTGAATACCTCACAATAAAAATTAAAAATGAATTTAAGAGATTTATAATTTTACAGTTTTTTGAAAAGTTTATATATTTATATCTCTATTATATATAAATTCAAAAACATGAATAAAAATAATCTCAAATGCTTATGATTACCCTTTGAAAAATACCTAAGATTCCCCTTTCTAAATTGACTCGTCAAAGAAATTCCTACCAAAATCTCTTAGTAAAAAGCACTTACGGAAAAACTTCACTCATTTCTCTTTTATTTTCTGATGTAAACAGAATATAAGAGGATGGCGAAGTGAAAAAACAAACAAGCAAATGAAACACATATGCATCACAGTTTGAAAAACTTTAAAAAAAAATCAGAATTAGGGATATGTATACTGTCAATTGTTGAGAATTGAGGAAGTAAAATCATGGCAATTCGCATTTTGTAGTGAAGATCTTACAGTGAGAAAATGATCTGGACTCGTGCTGTTTCACAGAATGCAGATAATGATTTACAATTTCCATTGATGGTAATGTTTTCTATTCGCAGTCATTTCATGTATTTTCGTAAACATTGCCCGCTTCTTTGGGAAAACAAAATTTCCATTAAAATATCTAACATTTTTTTCTCATATTTCAGTATGTAGAATACGAATTTCAATTAAATTATGGACATTTACAAAATATAAAACAATCTGCCAGTACACAGTAAAATGTAAAATAAATATTTTGATTACTCACGGAAATGCGAGTATTGTGGTGAACAGTTTCTAAAGGTGGGAGCGAAATGCACGCATTTCTTTCACCATTTCTAAACACAGAGGGAAGCTTTTACTGAAAAATTGGAATTAACTCTTGATAAAACTTGGAAAGTTAGGGGTGTAAACGAGTTGTAGATGCTTTCGAAGGGAAATTAAATAAGAGTTTTTCTACAAACAATTGATTTTAAAATTTTGAATCTCCAAACAGTCAGTTATACAGAGTTACATAATGCTCAAAGATAGTGAGGAATGTTTATAAACTAATTATATAATTTAAATTGCATCAAAATTAATAAACAATTTTAAATAACAACACTCATTAATTACAATTTTTATCTACACTATCTACATTTTTTTGTATATACATTAGAAATGTATCATTGTATAACGGGATTTATACAACATTCCTTATAAATATTATATGATTACTAATTATCATATTTATATCGTATATTATCACTAATGATCGTTTTATTACATAAATACTAATTATAGTATTTATGTAATCACAGTCGTCTATTGCGACCCGCCCTGTAGCTCACGGATCACATGTGAATGACAGGACGCCGGGGTAGTAGAGGCAGGAACTATGGTTTGAGTCCTAAGGGCCATGAATGCTCAGGATAAAACCCTTCCCGAAGGAGACGCGTTCCGTCTTTGGAAGGGGATAGCCAATCTGACACCATTTATGTGCGCAAGAGGGCGGCTAGATCTAGCCACCCTGCTGGGACTTCTCATCCCCATGTTTGAAGTGCCCACTAGTGATGGTGGTGTGGAGTTGTGTAAAAAAGCTCATAATTGAGTGTCGATGAGCGCAAATCTTCAGCTCTTGCAGAACATAGGTACATACGACCTCATTCTATTACATTTCTCATTTATAAAGGTTTTTTTTAATAAAGGAAGAAGATAACTGAACATGTTTATGTAGTGATGAATTATTGCAATGCATATGAAATGCAATTCAATATAGATAACTGTCCAAAAAACTTCAGATTAAAAAGTATCCGTATGTGGAAATATCGCATCGATCAGTTTCTGTAGGAAAGTAACTCGAATTCGGCTAAGAGTGGGTCTATATTTTTAAAGAATTTTAAAGGTATTTAATATATATGTAAATTTCCTATTGTAATTTTTGTATAAATTGCCCTGTATATTTCAAAATTATAAAAGAAAAATTGCTGTCTGTTTCGCGAAACTATTTACTGCAAATATTCATTTCTTCAAATAATCCAGAGTTTACTTTTGTCGCTGAGGCTGTGCTTCGCCGGCAGAGTGTCATGCATTTTGTTGACTGTTAATTGGCGAAACACTCTGCATGATATAAGGGGAAAAATCTTTTGAAAAGCTTTTTATATCTCTCCCAATCTGAAAGCTATTTTTATGAAAGTACCTATAGGCGTTGTGCGTAACAAATAAAACAATTGACGGAAGTTGTAAATCATTAGCAACTTTCGGTGAAAAGTGCCCAAATCATTTGATTCTTCATCTCTTTTGGATCTTTACCACACTGCAGCCGCTTGAATTGTGAAACGGGAACACCCTCGATTTTCCTCAATCAAATTGGCTCCAAATATTTCGCATTTCAACCACGCTTAATAGTTGGTTGAGGTCGATGCGATTAATCAGGAATTATTAGTGACGGGTGGCAATTATTTATGCGAATTGGTGAGTCAAGTTGTTTGAATCGGAAAGCAGGGCAAAGATATTTTCCCTGCTTTATTTATTTAAAGAATATTTGTTCCCTATTGTGGAGTTTGATAGATAACTTTATTGTGACGTTCGTTAGTTGATGCTAATTAAATTAAAGAATGAAATAAAAAGCATTTTGGGTGCCTTCTTAAATTTATTTTTGCATTAGCATTATTAGCATTTGGGTGTCTTTGTACGACGCTTATTTTCTCTGAATATAGGGTTTAGGAATGTTGTCAGAGAACTAGTGGAAGAGGTTTTCCCAAAACATTCTCGCAACTTTCTAATAAATGGGAATTTGTGTTTAAGACTTATTTTTCATCAACTGATTGAAACAAAAATTTGAAGCAGAATTATAACTGTATTCAAAAAATGACAAACCAAATTTGAGATATTTAAATGAATACATTTTTGAGCTATCATATTTATGTTTTTCTCGACTGACTGATTGAAAGCAAAATTTGAAGCATAACTACAACTGTATTCACAAAATGGCATACCAAATTTGAGATATTTGTGAATACAGTTTTGAGCTATCTCGTTTTTGTTTTTCCCAAATGACTGATTGAAACTAAAATTTGAAGCAGAGCTACAATTTTATTCAAAAAATGACATATCAAATTGCAGGTGTTTAAGTTATTACATTTTTGAGCCGTCAGATCTACATGCTTCTAAAAGTACAGACTGATAAAATTTATTAGGTGTCTACACTCTGTGTTATTAATTTAATTTTTTTAGTTATGGTTTTAACTCAAATTCCTATTTCCTTTGAATAGATTTTACTCAAAATTCGATAGAACAGAAAGCCGTATACGTAATCCTTCTGGTCATTTGACAGTTTGGTGGACATGTTACAGGATTCTGTAAAATACATATACTAAATTCCCCCCCCCCTAACTCAAATCATTTGTGAATTATCTTTGTCACAGACAGACTGGCAGACAGAATACCCCCCAAAATATGTTTTTTGAGCTCAAGGAGGTCTAAGAAACGAAAATTCTTCAAACTTTGAAGCTGGAATTTCTCAGTGTGCGACTGCAATTTTATACACTGATGGAAAAAAAAAATCCCAACACTAGGAAGGAGCT
>JAPMOQ010006428.1:883979-900056 GCA_026543055.1 Argiope trifasciata | reverse complement strand
ATAAACGAAATTTGGTAGGCGTGTTTATACTTCTGAAAGATGGCGTTGATTGAAATTTTGAGCTACGCGCGTAAGTGTGGCGCTAGTAGCGACACTATGAACATGCAAATGAGGTTTGCTTTAAATAAGCGCTGTAAGGTTCGTGATCGTTATTTACAGTTGAGATTTGACGTAGTGGGTTAATGTTAGTCAAGAATGACTCTGAGAAGACGAAGAAGGAATTATCAAAGCTCACTGAGTTTGAACGAGGTCGTGTTGTAGGGCTACGAGAAGGTGGGTTTTCTTTCCGCGATATTGCTGAAAGACTTGGCAGGAATGTATCCACTGTGCATGATTATTGGTGGCAGTGGTCAAGGGAAGGTACTGCCTCAAGAAGACCAGGTTCCGGGCGGCCACGTGGTACTACTGAGAGGGAAGACCGTCGTATTCGACGTATGGCTGTGGCTAATCGTACTGCGTCTGCAGCTGAAATTCGAGCTGCAGTTGGCACCACAGTGACACAACGAACTGTTACAAATTGGTTACTTCAAGGACAGCTCCGAGCCAGACGCCCTGTATAGTGCATTCCACTGACTCCAAACCACTGCCGTTTGCGACGGGAGTGGTGTCAAGCTAGAGCTCATTGGAGGACGGAGTGGAGATCTGTTGTGTTTTCTTATGAAAGCCGGTTCTGCATTGGTCGCAGTGATAGCCGTTTGTTGGTTAGAAGGAGGCCAGGTGAACGCCTGCAAGTGACTTATCTGCGGCCTAGACACACAGGGCCTACTCCTGAAGTTATGGTTTGGGGAGCAATTTCGTATGACAGCAGGAGCACTCTCGTGGTTATCCCACGCACCCTGACTGCAAATTTGTACGTCAGTCTAGTGATACAACCTGTTATGCTGCCATTCATGAGCAGCATTCAAGGGGGTGTTTTCCAATAGGATAACGCTCGCCCTCATACCGCTATTGTAACCCAACATGCTCTACAGAGTGTCGACATGTTGCCTTGGCCTGCTAGATCACCAGATCTTTCTCCAATCGAGCTCGTATGGGACATCATTGCACGACAACTCCAGCGTCATCCACAACCAGCATTAACCGTCCCTGCATTGACCGCCCAAGTGCAACAGGCATGGAACTCCATCCGACACCTGTACGACACAATGCATGCACGTTTGCATGCTTGCATTTAAAATTCTGGCGGTTACACCGGTTACTAATGTACCAACATTTCACATTTGAAATGGCTCTTCTCGCCAATGGCTCTACCTGTGATCTTGAAACATTAATCAATTAAATATGTTACCTAGACAAATGTATTCCTAAAATTTCATTACTGTACAGTAATTTTTTCTTGGTGTTGGGATTTTTTTTCCATCAGTGTATAAATTGTGTTCATGAGAAAAAGGAAGAAAAGAAAAGCCTAAATAAGAAGAATTACATAAAATTATTTAAATATTATTATTGATTCAAACACATGCATATTTCTTTATAATTCCAATTTGGGTATAAATAGGTTAAGATTCTCTTTTTTTTTGTAATGTTTTTTTCACAAATTGGATTTATTCTGTTTTGTATTGAATATACTAAGCATCGAAATGACATTTTGTTTTAATAACTTAACATATTTTCTAAGTTGGCTTTATTGTATAGATTATAATAAGAGACGAGGGCGACTGTTCTTTATTGGACGTCTAATTGAGTCTTGTGTTTTCGTGTAACTTTCATTTAATAAAACGGATGAAATCTTGGAATGTGTGGAAGTTGATTTTTGGAGAAATATTTATCTCTGAGAATATCCTGCGAAGTATACATTGTGTTTTGAAAGATTTTAAATATGTTAATGAGCTTCCTTTTTTTTCGGAAAGGGCATATATGATTTTGCAATTTTAGTTAAAATAATATCTTGATGCATTTTATGGACGATTTTTTCACTAAAAAATATTCGCGTATTTACTGTTGGATATTTTTGTATATTTTTATTTACATAATTTATTATTATATTTTTTATTATAATTCATTATTATTTAAAGTTGTAGAAATGTATCAGTATTTAAATTTCTTACGAAATTAATTCGTACGAAAAAATTATTTTACGATATATATATATATATATTCTTTCGTTTAAATGATTTTAAAAGTCAACCAAATTATCAATTTCTTCTTGAATTTTATTATATATAATCACCATAAAAAGGTTGACAGGAGTTTTTGTCTGAGGAAATGTTATCAGTATTAAATAAAAATTGTGGGTGTCATTTTCATGTTAAACGTTAGAATTTAGAGAATTTTGAAAGAGTATCTACTGTTTATATATTTTTTATTGAACAGTAACTATTGGCACCTTTCTTTAGTAAAGAAGAGTCAGTTAATGCTCATGTTGCTTCCAATATATAAGGCAATTTTGAATTCGGTGGTCCATATTTTATTAGTCGCTTATAATATTGCGTTGCAAATAAAACATACCTAAATATTAAATGACTTCTAATAAAATAAAATAATGAATGACAAACAGAATTATCGTGTCACCTGATTCAGAGAATTGCAAATGAGATCATATAAACTCTCTTGTACACGCCCACTTCTCATACACGGAAAGAGGAATTCAAACCGAGTTGATTAAAATTTTGCTTCTATCATCAATACTGATAATTATTAATTTTAAAATAATTAATAATGATCAATATTTTTAATAAATGTAATTAATTTTAAATATAATATAATTATTAATTTTGATTAAAAAATCATGTCTTTAGTTTATTATTAAGTGTGTAATTTTTGGCTTGTTTGATGTTTTGAATGCTTGCTTGAATTTACTTCCAGTAATTGATTTCGATTAGAATCTGCGATTTGAATTTATTTTAAGGACAAATAAATTTTATATGAAATTTTTAATATTTTAAAGCATCATTAAAGCTTTTTAAATGCTCAGTACAGCTTAAATAACAGATAAATGTATGTGGAATTTTATTAAAAAATTCCCCATAAATTTATCTTTTGGACGCATAAAGTGAGGAGATATTTGTTCTATGAGGAGTGAGGAGATATTTGTTCTATTTTTTGAACGCACCAAGTGAGGAGAGAGGTTCAGGAGGGGGAGGGAGGGGATCGAGAAGAGAGCACAAGCCACAGGCATTATGTCATTTATCATTTCTTCAGTTCTTTTTCTTGGAAGTGGGCGGTTTAGGATAAAGGTCAAAGTGGTGGTTTAGGGATTACATTTCTGCAGGTTTTGTAAATGACATAGTAAGCACTCTGTACTTAAAATAAAATGAGTCATTTTCTGAAAACCGCTTTTTATCTTCTTTCTCGGAGTAGGAATTAAAAAAGAGGTACTCGGTGATCAGGAGACTAGTTTTGTCAAGTATCTTCTATTGGTAAAATAAAATATTTCGATTTGAATGTGAAAAAAAACGTTTCCATGCATCAGTATTTTAAATTTTATGGGGAAAAAGGGAGAGATATTGCATTTAAAGCATAAAAACACAGTTTTCAGTTTCAAAAATTAAATATTTCTGAAAATAATTAAAAAAAAAATAAAGACAAACTTTGTTACTTTTTTGTTCAGATCTCTGTTGATAACTTCTAAAACAATAATCGCGTTAAAATGATTTATATGCCATCTTATGGAGCAAATAATTATATTGTTTAATATTGACTAATAATTTAATTTTCTAAAAAATTATAAACTGTTCAAAATTTATTTAATGCAAAATTTATAATTAATATGTTTATTTCTTTTTTAAAAAAAATTCCAATCGGGCTCGGAGGGGGTTATAGCTTTATCAAATACTTTATTGAGGAGATATACCGCAGTTTAAGTTACAATAAAAAATATTGGCTTTTTGTTCCGAGTGTTTGGGGTTTTTTAGTTATCATGCATATTTTTTACCAATACTCAATAATAGTTTGTTCGCTAATACATCAATAGTTTTGTTTAATTTTCAATTATCCCTAAATGATCTTCTTTAGATAAGTATTCAAGGTATCTCTCCTACTGATGTTGTAGAGCAGAGGTGTCCAAACTACGGCCCGCGGGCCAAACCCGGCCCGCCAAGTGATTTTATCCGGCCCGCGGAGGTTTTCGCCCAAACCTTTTCATTTTCATAAAGGTATATCGAAAAACTACGTTGCCAACAAAACGTAGTTGTTGTACTTGACCAAACACAAATGTCTATCTCTTGCTATTGATCTTCAAGCAAAAGAACAAATCAAGGACAAATACAAGGAAGGAAGCTTAATAGATTTTTATAAATATTTCGATGCAAAAGAGTTTCCAAATTTGAAGAAATTTGCTCGTAAATTCATTTCAATGTTTGGGACTACTTACGTGTGCGAACAAACTTTTTCTCGAATGAAGTATCTCAAATCAAAATATAGAGCAAATTTATCTGATGATCATTTGCAGTCATTGCTTATGATTGGTGTAACAAATTTTGATCCCAACTATAAAGACATTCTTCAACAACAACAACAACAACAAAAAAAACAGTTTCATCATTCGCATTAGAATTTGCATGAAAATATTTCAATTTATATAAAATAATTATATAATTATACTTTGTTTGTTTAGTATTTTGTATTTTCAAGTTACAAAAAAATAGTATTAATTAATAGTATTTAATGCTACTTTACTCATAATGATATTTTTCAATTTGTATATAGATGTGGCCCGTATAACATGGATCTAATTTCGATCCGGCCCGTGCCGCGAAAAGTTGGGACACCTCTGTTGTAGAGCCTTCAAAGGGAAATGCGGAAAGTTGCGCAATGCTTCTTCTGTCAGGCACACTAACATTTAAATGACACTTCAGCCGTGATTAAAAAAATATCCCAGAAGGACCTTCTCAGTTGTCTCTATGCTGCTAGATGAACAGGAAGGAGTGGAATCCAAAGAGTTGACAAGTAGTTCAAAGTTTAGTTCAGTTTAGTTATATTACTGTCTTTGAAGGGGCATTAATATAACTAGGGCTATTTTGGGACGGGCCTCGTCGTTTTGAACCGTGGTCAGATGACGAAGACGGCACCTGAACTAGCACCCCCGCCCCAATCTTCCACACCAGCTGGCAGACGTTTGGCCGCGACGAGTTAAACGTGCACCAGACCCGCTTAGGCGGGGTTATCTTCGGTGGAATCAGGCCTCGGACCTGCAACCCTACGGTTCCGATCCAAGACCTCACCACCGGGTTACCGCTGCCCTACAAAGGCTCCAAATATGAAAACTATGATAAGAAAGTGTTTTAGTTGTTGGCCGAGAAGTCAGACAAGGAGGAACCATAATCAATCAAAGGAGCAACGTGACGAACTATTTAGTTATTTGAAATGCTTTTATTTTATCATTTTAAGTATTAGAATTTTTTTTCGAGCAACGTCGGTAATGACAGTTAATGGAATTACAAATGTATATTATTAATTTTGATATTATTGTAATTTTTATTTTTATTTGCAGTACACTTATTTTAATTCTATTAGAGCTTTTTAAGTTATCAGATGTTTGGTACCAAAAGTTTTGAAGTATTGCAGTATAAATATGTGTTCTGTTGTTATAAAATAACGGTTTCATAAAATTTCTAAGACTTAATCATTATTTGCTGTAAATTTTATTTTCAGACAGAAAAAAGTTTATCAGAAAACTAAACTCATCACTGCCTTCTTAAACAAAAACAACTCCATCAGATCTATAAATTTCAAAAGTGAAATTCTCCAATATAAATGTTTGCAGACGAAATCAAAAAGAATTTTTTTACGATTTAAAAATAATCAATAAAATATAATAACAATTAATGCAAATATTTTTATATTATTTTTTAATCCTCAAATTAGGATTGTTTTGCTCACTTTATTTGCGAATTGCTTATAAAGGTCTTTTAACTTATTTTTAGAATAAAAATTACAATAGCAATAAATTTTTGTTCAGTAATGTACATAGTATTTCTTGGTAATATCTGAATTTTGTTTATATGTGCTGCAAGATCTTGGTTCCTTTAAGTTTATTGATTTGTATTTTTGTCTTAAGCGATTTTAGAGTGAAACATTTGTTGATTTTTCTTCATTAATTGGATTAAAGAAGCGAAACATATTATGAGAATTTTTAATTAAACGGACATTCTGAGACCATACATTCACTTTATGAATTAAAATAATAGTATGAACGGGACTGCTTCGAATCTGCTGATTTCAGCAACGTCTTGTATGAGTTGTGATAAATAACTGAATTTATTAAAATAATGATATCCCATTATTTATTTATCGATAAATTTGATAAATAAAATTTAATTTCAAAATTATTTTCTGTCTCACTCGTGTTTAATTAAGGAGAAATCAAATACTACTTCTATGCATTCTTTTAAATTTAGAATATTCACAATGACATTCGAGTATTAATTGTATTTTCAGCATCAGGCACACTTGATCATTTAAAAAAAATTTACGCATGAAATACAAACAAGTTTTTATCATAATTTCCGAACTTGTATTAATTGGCGGAAATTCAGAAACTCATTAGACTTCTCAGAAGGATATTGGCAGTACCTTTGGTTTTCAGTTAAAATTATTAAATTACCTAAGCATTTTTGTTTGCATTTTCTAAATGTTAAATCTTCCGATTTAAAAACGGAATTTTATGCAGTGATTTTAACTGCAATCGGAAGGGAAATCATTCTTTATTTAATAAATACATTTAATGACCATTGGAAACTAAAGAATAAATGTATTTATAAAGATAAAAGTTTTCAAATGTTGGGAAATTCAATCTACTTTAAAAAAATGCATCGAAAAATATTTCTTGAATTTCAGTCACTTTTCTCCATTTTTAGCAGCGAAAAAAAAAGCATCATTCGCTCTACCTGAAAGATTTTTGATTAAAACTGCGCCTTTCGTCTCAAATAACAAATTAAAAGCAGCGATTATGCAGCAATAATTTTACAATGATGATTAAATACCGCAACCCTCCCCCCCCATCCACCAGCGGAAGCAATTCAGCCCCCCCCCTTCGTTGAAGAAAAGATCGACATATCGTTATTCTCGATAAACTATTCAACTAATGATTTAAATTCTTTCGTTTTCTTTTCATCTTTTAGGAAAAGGTAATTTTTCGTTAACAATTGCTATTGTGTAAAATTTATTTTAAAGCATTTATTTTGTCCTTTAAACACAGCGAGAAAGTTAATTTCCAAACAATTGGCTTGAAAAGCGGCAGGTCTAGAGGTTGGTTGAAAGTGAAAATATTTAATGAAATTAAATGCGCATAAATATCCCATAGAAATCGAGTCGGGGGAAAGGTGTGGGAGGCTAAATGAAAAGGGAAAAAAAAACATTATCTGCTTTTAATGGTTGTGGGAAAATCTTCCTTTAACCGATCTTTTGGAAGAGATGGGTTGGAGAGTATGAAAGGAAGGGAGGGGGGGGGGAGGCCGAGATGAAGAAGATTGTTTGATGCTAGGAGAAAACTAATTACTTCTTACGACTTTTTAATCCCGCTTTTGTTTTCCTTCTTGGAAACAGACACCGCACTTTTGCTGCACCTGAAAAAAATCGGATGAAAAAAAAAAAAAGCCTCCCGCAGCTTTCAGTGTTAAACAAGCAAAGCATAAAAAATGCCCGCAACGACCTGTTAGTTTTTTTTTATGTATCTTTAGCCGCCTCATTAAGGTTTTAAAACGTTGAAATCTGTGGCTTCTCGAATGACCAAAGGGTTTTTGTGTCACGATCTTTAAAGATGAATTTTTTTCTTCTCCGTTCTTCTGTTTCTTTCTTTTTTCTCAGTGTTAATCGACACGTTGTCTTTTTATATTTTTTCCTCCCTGTCCTTTTAGTTATCTTTTAATGCTTTTGTGGTAATGAGATTATAAAGGATTTAAAGTCGTTCATCATGTTGTACCTGCGGAAGACGATTTGGCTAATCTTTAGGTATACCCTCAATTTAAATAACTTATTTCGGACGGTATGCTTTTTTTCTCTATATAATTCTAGTGGTAAGCTTTTAAAATTCTTTTTCAACAAAAATCTCTGAACTTTCTTGAAAGAACAAAAAGATGCTTTTGAATTAAGATTAAAAAAAATGTGTTTATAGCCTAAGTAGGTAAAATTTGCGCAAGAATCTGATATTCTGTGCTAACGAGTTACACTTTTTGTCCTTAATTTGAAAAGAGGACCACAAAAAGGGCAGAGGAGATTATTTATTTATCAAATTTTTTAAAGAATAGGTGGCAGGGCTAAAAATACATTGTTAAATGCTAATGCAATAAAGGCTTTTAAATACTAATGATATTTACTTTTTATTACTGTTTTATTAATAGAAAATACATACCGAATTTTGTATGTTTCGAAAGATAATGCATTTTTCGAATTTTAGTTATAAAAAGAAAAAAATAGCCATTACTTACGACATAGAAGCTTTATGTTGATTTTAAAACGATGTTGCTCATTTAACGGTGACTTACTTATTTTAAATTAAACCTTCTATTAAACTATTTAACATCTCTTGCTTAGATGACGAAGCATTTTGTTACATTTATAAGAGTGAATTTTAATGAAATTTTATCACATAAATGTGTGAAGTTAGTATACTTGAATGAAAATTAAAAATAATCCCGATATCTAATAGTTATATCGACCATTTTAATTTGACTTGAGATTTATTTTCCACTCCAAAATCAAAGAATAATTTTTCAGACATTTTTTGAAAACAATTGAGTATTAAAAGTGACCCCTAAAATCTTTGTTATTGTTCTATAACACTTAAATTCCAAATTAACTTCTAATTTAAGAATCTTTTAAAAAGAAATAGAATTTAGCTTAGAACTTCTTATCTTCTTCATTTTCTGCAAAAGCTCATTATGGAAAGCCTACAATTTTAGGAAATTACATTTTAGTTTTCACATGTTTATAACAACTTGTTAAGAGTTTCTTGAATTTACATATTTTTAATAAAACGAAGAATATTGAGTTTGGTCTATATTTTTTTGATAAAAAAGAGATAGTTTTAAACTCAGTCTTTCCAAATTGAAAGTTCGGCGATATCCAATCTTCTATGTTCCTTCTCGATAATTATAGTTAAAATGAGCGCGCATTTTATGCATAGTAATTTAAAACATTTATTGTAATGAATGAAAAACGTAACATTCTGTGGCTGAGATTTCAGATAACATTTATTAACTGAAAGCATTTTGTGCTTTATATAAACTCAAAACAGTTTTTACTTTCTCTTTCGTAGACGAAGCATATAGATTTTTGTAATCATCAAAAAAATTTGAATTCGAATCGCTATGTTTTAGACCGAGTACAAAAAACGTATTTTTGAAAAAATGTGCTCATCTGTGACAAAGAGAGGTGTTTTCCGAATGAAATTTCGTATCGTATTTGGTCTTTTCACTTAATTCGTAGACTTCTATCAAATTTTTAGCGAAATATATTCAAAGGAAGTTTATCACTAAAACTGAAAAAAGAAGAGAATTAAGTGAATAAAATGTTGTTGTTGTAATGTCCGTGTTAACACGGAAAGGGGTTGCAGCGACTTCTGAGGGTAAAGACTCCTGAGCAACCGGGGACAGAAGTTTGATTTCTAGCTCAAATGAAGATGATACACACATTCGCTTGCGCCACCCCTTTTTACTGTGTCGCCTATTCATGCATCTCACAGGTAGAACACAAGGGAAGAACATCCCTCTCAGAACTAGGACTCGATCCCGGGACGCCCAGATCACGGGGTAGGCACCCTCACCCCTAAGCAAGGACGTTGACAGGGTAAAAAAAATTAGGTACACAATTAATAGCTAGGCACTTTTGAGCCAAACCCAAAATGATGTTGAACTATGACTATACTTTCAGAAATATATTAGCTAGATATTTCAACAACAACAACAACAAAATGCAGTGAAATAATAATTTTAAATGTGGTATGTGATTTTGCGACTACAATTGTAGTTTTGTGTCAAATTTTGGTTCCAATCGGCTTGATTCACACTTTCCAATCGGCTAAAACACACATTCGATTTTCGAATGTTATTAACTGCATATCAAGAATTAATCGCCCAAAGAAACTCGCCAAATGTTATATGACAGATTCAATAAAAATATTAAATTCACGGCAAAAGATATATTTCTTAATTATTGTACGCCAGTGTCCTGTAAATCGTTCGTTGTTTTCCACAATGTTTTTTGGGGAATAGTGCCTTTACTAGGAATGATGCGAGAAAGCTTTGGGGTACCAATTTGCTGGTTTTCAAAATTATTTTCATTTTTTACCAGACATTATCTTCGGCATTCATATAAAATTAATCTCTTAGCCTAGATGAGCTTAATGCTACAAGATTAGGATACAACAAATAGCAATATGGATAATGTAATGAATGCTAAATATGCATTATCAGTCCGTGAACCAAGTGCCTTTCCCAGAAGAATGCAAAGGAAAAAAATGGAACAAATTGATTTGATTTTTAAAAAAATGATACATTTTTAGATTCTTTGATTTTTTTAAATTTTTTTTCTATATTTTAATTCGTTATAAGAAAAAATGTAAATTATTATATGTATTATATATCGATAATATATAACAATAATTGCATAAAGACATATGAATGGTAAAAAACATATTATGAAAAATAAGAAAAAGCAAATGTCACCCAGATTTAAAATAACGAATATTACCGAGTGAGTTAAGAATAATTCATAAATTACTTTTTGGAAGTAGATTCAAATTATCTCATGAATACAGATGCTTAATATCACATCATGAAGCTCCATTTTCTGCTAATGTTTACATTTTATTCAGTGAAGCTAGTATCCAAATAAAAATTATTGAAGGAAATCCATAATGACTGCATTTTCCATTTGAGAGTTTATTGTCTTTTGGTTGCATTATGGATCTATGTTGATTTCCATATCTTCTAAAAATTATAAATTGACATTAAGTCTAAATTTAACTTTTTTAAATAAGAATTTTAATAATTATTTATGAAAAATTTAACTATTTAAGGAAATTTCGCTCGTTTTCTTATCGCTGCTTTTTTTATAATTAGGTTTAAATTAAAATATACAGCAAAATACGGCGGAATAAATAGACGCCTATTCTTAAAGTATAAAACCGGCATTACTTTCTGCCCCTTATTCTGAGAGCGAAATAAGGATCCGTTTTCGAATACGGTCCACGTACGTTTCAAACCGATTCTCCTCAAAAATAATTAGCGCGAGTAGTGCAATAAAGATAAGTGTTGCAAAGATTTGTCAGAAACAGATTTGATACAAAATAAATCTTAAAACAGAATTGCGAATTGGAAGGGAAGGAAGATGGGACGTACTTTGTTCATTCTCCGTTGCCGGCACCGAAGTCACCTGCTGAAAAGAAAAGAAATAAACCAAGCATTAACTTCTGGAAAAATTGTACTTCAATATTTTTAAGCACATTATTTTTAAAAATTAGAAAAAAATAATGAATAAAAATTTCAGGTTCAATAATTTTATTCACTTTTTTTTATTTCATTGCTTCTTAATATTAGGAATCTTATTTATTGTGCAGAGATTCGGGATGCGTCTCCTACGGATGGGATTGTACTATAGTCGGTGATGCCCCTCAAAATGAGACCCTAGTTCCTACCAATACCATCGTAACGCCCTGTCATTCAGAGTCTGAGTAGCTATCTGCGATCTATGAGTATGACGCTGCCAAGCCGTATCTAGTTCAGGCAAATTGAGAGTTCAGTCTGGTAAAATCCAAACAGACCTTTTCGTATGCAGTGCACTCTAAGTTCGCGGAATAAGAAATCGTGTCTCATGAAACACTATTCGAACAACTCTCGCAAATTCATGCATGTATTTTACTTTGTTACTGCTCGCTCACTGCTGTTGTCTTATCTTTTGTTAAATTTATAGCTCACTCGCTGATATCCGGCGCGTTGCTGCTACCGAAAGAAATAATATTAAGGGAAATCAATCGTCAATTTTGTCGAAATAGGTTGAACGATACGACAGTATATAAAATACGAACAAGTACTCATTTTCCTGTATTAGATCCGTGTATTCTTTTAGAATTGTAAAACTCTATTTTCTTTCAGAATGGCAATGAAAGTAACTTTTTATTGGATCTCGTGACTCGTTAAATATTTGTTCGGAATTCTCAAGTTTAATTTTAGAAAATAAGATTAAAATATTTTTTTTAAAAATTCATTAAACATAGAAAACATATTTATACAAAAATGTCGTTAATATAGTTGAAAAGATAATTTTTGAAAATTAAAATGGGGCAATATTATGTGTACTTCAATATTTTTGGTAGTTATTATGAAAAGCTCTAAAATTTAATTAAAATATAACCCCCCCCCCCAGTAATGGTCTCCCCAAAACATTTGTGGTGACATCTTAATAAGCCAGTACCTACCACTAAATATTGGTGGCCATTTTTGTATAGTGGATAAGTTACTGGCTTTCAAACCCGGAGCATCGCTGGTTCGATCCTTGGCGGAATTCAACCCACGTATTGGCACAACTCCGCCAACACATACGCCAAATTGATGACCTCGGACGTGATGAATTTTCAACAGCTCTCTTGGCGCCATCTCTCCATCACCAACGCAAAGTCGTCAGACTCACTTGACGCACCAACGCAAAGTCGTCAGACTCACTTGACGCACCAACACAAAGTCGTCAAACTCACTTGACGCAGCAACGCAAAGTCGTCAGACTCACTTGGCGCACCAACACAAAGTCATCAAACTCACTTGACGCAGCAACGCTAAGTCGTCAGACTCACTTGGCGCACCAACACAAAGTCGTCAAACTCACTTGACGCAGCAACGCTAAGTCGTCAGACTCACTTGACGCAGCAACAACGCTCATATACTAGCCATAACGCTTGGCGCAATAAAATCGTTCGTCTCTCAACCGAACTCACTGGTAGGGGAGTATTGTGGTGACATTTTAATAAGCCAGTAACTACCACTAAACATTGGTGGCCATTTTTGTATAGTGGATAAGTTACTGGCTTTCAAACCCGGAGCATCGCAGGTTCGATCCTTGGCGGAATTCAACCTACGTATTGGCACAATTCCGCCAACACACCTACGCCAAAAGTTGCATAAAAACTAGTTTCCGTTCTCTCACTGTGCTAAAGGAACATGAATTGCCAGAGGAAAAATTACATAATAATTTACTATATAAATCTTTGTATGAAACGAATTGATCACGCATTAAAGATTGTGTTTTGAAAAAATAAATTTTTAAAGTGACAATGCTTTTTTTTTCAAGCAGTTGTTTTATGCTCTTAATTCTCAATTATCGTTTATGTTTGGAAAACATGTCTTTAGTTTATAAATGATGTAGTGATTTAAAAAAATATTTTGAACAGTTTGTATTAGGTTTTTATGAATTTTTCAGAGAAATGCCACAAAATACATTCAGCGAATGCAAAAAATTTGTTTAAAAATATCTCTAAACAATATCACCTATAATTTATCAAAATTAACTTTATTTATATAGTTTTTCATAAATAAAAACCGACAATGAATAAATTTTTAAAATACAAAATATCTAAACTTGCACAATTGCATTTATTTTGTCATCCAAGAGTTTATTCGAAAATAAAATTCAATCTTTATTTTTTTAACACAAATTTTATGAAAAATAAACTGTAATTAAAAAAATAAAGTTTTGAAATTTTAAAAAATTATATAAGAAAATTACCATTACTGAAATGCATTAAATGAACTCAGAATGAAAATTATTTAGAAAACGTAATACTACAAGATAGCAAGGGTATAGATATATTCTATAGCAAGGGTTGAATTGCATTTTGAGTTATTTCAAAATACTCAAATGCTTTGGAAAATTCCGTTTTTTGTTATTCAGTGAAAATTTCGGTATCATTGCAATAATGGCCTGTGATGTTACATTAACGAAATGTAAGGACATTTGAAGAGTTATATTTTGGCGAAGGAATTTAATTTTTAATTTTGAGCGTATGTGTATGAAGGCACTGACGAAAATTCTCATTTGTTTATGAGTATTTATTATTAACTTTGAAACGAATTAGAATAATAATTATATGATCTTCATAGAGTACAAAATAATTGTGAAAAATGTTCTTCATCATTTTAATATCTTAAAAAAAGAGGTATATGAACAGAATGTTAAGCATAGTTTTAAAGACGGCTCATTCACTTTAAAATGAGACCACAAGTAACTCTTTAGAAAGCAAAATTAAAAGTATATGAAAAATTAACTGTGCAACAGCTTTTTCACGTTTTGCTAAAATTTTTAGAGGAATTACGAACGGAGGGCATTTACCGTAAATGTTTTTTTTCTTCTTTTCCAGTTTGTGAATAGCAGAACTAAAAATGGCCCAAGAATTTCCTATTTCTTTTAAACTATATCCATTCATCTGTCATTTTAATCTACCTCCAGTGAGGTTTTTGAAGGCAGTGCTACTTTAAAACATCACGGAATGTCTTAAATTTAAAGACTATTAAAAACGAGGGACAGTTTTTCCCACGTAGCATACTTAACGGTCCTGCTTCAGGGACAAACCGGGCATTAAAAGGTGTATAAATTAAATTAAAAACCACACTTTATAACTTTGGAAGTGACAGGGTTTAAATAAGGAAATTTATTCTTCTCTTCTGTAGCATCATTAATAAAGCTATTCTGCCCGGGCAGACTGTAAAGAGGAATAGAGAGAATCGGTATTTTTGTCACAATTTTGTGAAGACGAGGTGTGGAAGGAGAGAGTGGAGGAGAGATAGACAGGGAGAGAGAGAGAGGGACATGGAGAGGAACAAAAAAAATCCCTCTTTTTCCCATCTCGCTAAGCGTCACGTCTAACGTTGTCACGATTTCGAAAGATTCCAACTCGTCCCGGAGATTCCTGCAGTTGAGAAATAATTAATTGGAGTCCTGAACTGAAGTGGAGAAAAAATATAATTAGATTTTCGGCCTCAGGGCTCATTTACTAAGCGCCGCTGAAAAACTATTTGGAGAATTTGCAGAAACTCGCCTCGAAGAAAAGAATGGTAATGAATATTTTTCCTCAGTTGCGTCTGTTCCGCAGGCGCACGCACCGGGGGGTGAGGCGAAGTGAACTGAAGACAGTGACGTTCAGCTGCTACACCAAGAGTTATTGTAAATTTGAAAGAAGAATTGAATGTATATAAATCATATCAAAAATCTTCCTTTTAAAACTTATGAATTAGGAATCTGAATTCACTGTGCATGAAATGGTGGAACAAAATTTCAAGGACTTATCATGAAAGCAAAAACAGAGGAAGATTTATTCTTTTAATCCAAGAATATCATACACATTTAATGAATAAATTGCGTTATGTGACAATGTTCGAGGTGAATTATTTGAAAAATGCTCCAAAAATAGTTTTATTTTTGAACTGTTGCATAAGAAAGTTTTTTTAAAAAAAAAACTTCTATGAAGCCAAAATATACCAGTTGAATTACAATTTTTTTAATTGATAAAAAAGAATGTTTTTTACACCAAAAGAAATATAAAGCAAAAATCTTTAATTTAAAAGTGTATCAAATGATCTGCTTGAAGTTTTTCAGATGCGAAATGTATTACCTGGTTCCTAAACTAAAAAAAGGTAGCTCCATTCCTATTCGTTCTTTAATATGGTGATTCGACTCATGAATTACGTAAAATTTTCATTTCCTTCCGCTTTGTCAAGTATTAAATAACTATCAAATGTTTATAGATGAATATATTATTTATTCTTTAGTTCAGGAACTGCAGGATATATTAAGAATAAATCAGAACCAGAAAGAAACTTAAATTTTATTAATTATTTTGTGGCTTATTTCAAATTTATTTCTAAGTTTCTATAAAATGAGTTAGAGTATGCGGCCGAAAAGTTTTTGCATTTTCTCGAACTTAATTTTATTATCTTATTTATATTAATGATGGTGCCAAAGTTTTATTATTTTATTATTAATAATACAACTGGGCCCAAATCACGGCAATGATATCTGTTGTTCAACATTCTGTTAAGAAATTGAAGAAAATATTGGAGACAAATTGACGTATTGTGTTTTTCTTTGGGGAGTTTCTTTGGGGATACATACATACATACATATATAAATATATATATATATATATATATA
>JAPMOQ010006428.1:842815-880405 GCA_026543055.1 Argiope trifasciata | reverse complement strand
AGAGAGAGAGAGAGAGAGAGAGAGAGAGAGAGAGAGAGAGAGAGAGAGAAGAAAAAACGCTTTTTAAAATTTTTACTAAGATCTTGTAATTAGTTTGTCGTTAAAGCAAATGACTGCAAAAACTGGCTGAGGACATTTATTATTTTACTTAATTTAGAACTTTTATAATAGACCGAGCTTTAACCTAATAGAGATAACTCAGTGTAAACAGCCGTTTTAAAACGAAAAAAAATAGCCGAAGTAATCTGAACTCAAATTTGATTTTTGTTCTGTTAATTATTATTTTATTATTATTCCATTGAAAAGTTTTGATAAAGTTATTAAGGCATGCGAGCGCATATATATATATATATATATATATATATATATATAAATCTCTCGACAGTAATATATTTAAGGACAGTATTATTCTTGCTATTAGTGAACAACAACAACAAAAGATGAACCGTACAACACATACAGTTTAAATTAAGGGCTATTACTCGATGTAATTTTTTATAATCTTTACTGTTATAAAAACATGCTATTTTCACAATAATTATTGTGAATAATACGGACACGCCGAAGTTTTGAAAATCTTCGCTTTACATTAAATCAATGTTGAGGAATTTAAATAATGAGATAAACAAAAGAATACCAAAATAACTTTGCTAAATATATGCAATTTTTAAATGATTATTATGAAATTTAGTATGTGGGTATCTAAGAAATATAGAAAGACATAATAAACATTTAAAATTAAACCTAATAGAAGCCTTTCAAACGATGCATAATTGCTTCCATTCAAAATCATGTATTTCCGTCCACCGGAAGTCTGCATAACAATATCCCCAAAAGCAATTATAGTTGAGCTAATTCATTTGATTAAAAGGCTTTAATTCAAATCAGAGCTGAATAAAGCCTTTTGTCTTTGTTAAATTATTTTTTATTTTTATTTGAATTGAGAATAAATTTACTTTAAAGAAAACTTTAAAATTCCATGATAAAGGACATTAAAATGCCAAGATTATTTAAAGAAAAGTTTGAAAAAAAGATATCGAGATTTAATATTGAAAAAGTTGTTGTGACATTTTAACACAGTTATAAAAAAAAAAGGAAAATCTCGGATATTAATAAAAATCCTAAATCAATTTACTTTTTCCTTTTTTTCACCTTTTCCAATAAAGAATAGAATATTTAGGCGTTGCAAAGGGCCCCGTTTTTACTGAATGATGGTATGGTGACAAACCCAATAAATAAACAAATAATATGAAATATTAAAAAAAAATTCTATTCCTACTTATTTTCTTAAATTATTTTTATATGTTTTTTATTATTTATGATCGGGTGTCGCTTCAATAACCTCAGAGTTTGGCGACAAACTTTGAGATCAATTTTGACTACGAGATGAACTTCACTTTGGTAATCAAATAGAAATCACTAAAAATTTAATTAATTAATTAAAATTTGAAAAAAAAAACAGCATTAAACATCAAATGCCATTCACTACAAGTAAAGAAAAAAATTTTTTTTTCAACTTGAGTGAAAGAATAAAAAATATTTTATAAACGACTGAAAATTTCAATTATAAGGAGAGTTTTAATTAATAGTAGGAATTGAATAAAATTACCAAAGAAAATTTCAAAAGTATACAAAAAAACAACAACTTAGAGTTGAGTTACATACGAACAGATATACAAAGGAAAGAACGGTAATAAAACAAAGTATAGAACAAAAAAAAGTTCTTTTCATTGATCAGTTTATTTGGATGTATTATCAGCTAAAAGTCTGAAAACGTTCATCATGATCATACAATAAACGGAATTTTCATTATTAAAAAACGTGTAATTAAAAAGATTGTAAAAGCAAATATATGAGACATTTGAATTACGACACAAATGAAAAAGGCTGCCAGTCGAAGAGAGGGAGTCCTCATTTCCCTAAGCAATGCCCTTCAGCAGGCAGCGCCCCCTACGCTTTCACAAAAAGAAGAGGAGGAAAAACTTTCGCCGACCTCTTTTAATGGCATCGTGCGCGTTTTTGTCCTCCGATCATTGATGCACTTTATGTTAAAGGTTTCGGTTTCGATTGCTGTCCTTCACGCCCTCTGTTGGCAAAAAACACGGCCACCAGGGGCGCTGCTGCAATGGCCCGATGAGATAAGGGCCCTCTTTTTTCTTTCTTTCACCTTTTTTTCTCTCCCCTCCCTCCTCCTCGTCAGCGGATGAAGTCATTGCAAGGAGACTTCTTTGCAGGCGCGAGTTAGGATTCGAGGGAAATGTGTGCATAAAACTTGTCTGATGCAAGTATCGGTTTTTGATGACTACTCGAACCAGATTTGAAGGCTTTCTCAGTATATATATTTTTAAAAACTACGAAATATTTTTTAAGGGAATTATTTACGTATTGTAAATGTTATTAATATAATATCCCCTTCTTTAAAAAAAATTTTTTTTTTAAAGGTATTTTTTTAAACTCGTTTCCTATTGAGAAACCATGCAAAAATAAAGTAGAATACACTTAAATACATTAATATACAATGCATTTAAATGTCTTTTTTTATATAAAGGATATATGAAAATAAATTTGATTCGTATTTTAATTATTTATCATTAATTTATTTCAAATCAAAATGATTTATAGCAACAAAGCAATTATCCTTTTAAGAAAAAAATAAAACTGAGGAAAGCAAAAATGAATTAAGTATTATGTAAATTATTTATGTAAATGTTATTAATATAATATCCCCGTTTTTCTTTCTTTTTAAAAAAAATATTTTTAAGGAATTTTTTTTAACTGTTTCCTATTTTAAAACATTGCAAAAATACACTAGAATATATTTAAATATATTCATATATTTTATATATATTCACATTTAAATATATATTTTTATATAAAGGATATGTTCTTTTTATATGAAAATCAATTTGATTCGTATTTTTATTATCTATCATTTATTTATTTCAAATTAAAATGCTTTATAGCAGCAAAGCAATTGTCCTTTTAAGAGAAAAATAAAATGAAAAAAAGAAAAAATTCTAAAAATTAAAAAAAAAAAATTAAAAAGAAAAAAAAGAGCTTCTCTAATTTCTACTATTAATTCAAAACTATTTCCAGTAAAGTAAGACATTTTTAAATGATTTTTACTAATATCGTTGTATTTTTTTTCTTGCTAATAACTTTTTTTTACCGTTTTCCTTAGAAAGGCTTTAAATTCCAGCTGTATCACCTGCTTTGATATACATCTTGAAATGAAAAGCTTTAATATAAAAGATTTAAATATTTCTTAAAAAAAAAAAGATAAAAGTGCATGCATCATTTGTGGACTGAAGATTACTTAAAAATTTTTCGAATCACCTTTCTAAATAAGTATTCATCTTTTAACTAAGAAGATTTCACATGACATTTAAGAATAATAATAATCAAAAAAGATTTTATTTAGAAAAATGAAATTACTGTAATGTACGTATTTTAATCATTAAAAAATTCCAAATGAACACTTATACATTTAGCATCTTTTTATATTTAAAACTGATACATTTTTTGATAAATTATTAGACATAAATTATTAGTAAGGCTGCAAGATACAAGATCAAGGAACTTCGTATTCTTTCTTGCAAGAATCAAAATTATGGCAGAACTTATTAGTACGATGCAACAAGTATTCTTATATTTCTATCAAATCTATAATCAGATAATGACTAATGCGGAACTGTATCTGAAATCTGCGAATGTATTTATGTTGTAATCAGTTTCAAAAGAAAACAAAAACATATGACCTTATTTATTTACCTATAGGGGAATAAAATTTATGTTGGCATATTTTTATGTGCCATTGGTCAGGGTTTAAAACTTACAAACTCTGTTGAAGTTCAAAAATTAGGCATGATTTTAATCAAATGTATATAATTTTTAATTAAAAAACATTATAAACATAAATAAATTATGTACTTAAAGAAATTATAATGGAATAAATTCAAACGTTTCCTTTCGATAATTTCATAACTTACTGATTAAATGTGTTTATTAAATCGGCTTTTTCAAAGCTCCTCATTTCTTCACCCACACACCCCACATGGAAATGTATATTATGTGTATTCATTATGTATAGTTAGTTATAGAAGAAATTGTTAAAATATAATATTTTTAATCATTTGATGCAGAAATTAATATTGGTATTTTTATGTCAAGAAAATTAAATATTCGAATGAATTCTTAGTTCATTTTTTAAGAAATTTAGATAGTCTGAAAAATGCCGAAAGTTCATTTGCTGCATTAAGTGATAAAATTTTAATTGAAAATGATCTTTTCTGAATCTAATCAAATTAAAATATTATTTCTAAATTTTTAACTTCTGATAATAAGTTGCAAAAGTATTAGAAATATTCGTAAAATTTTATTGCATTTGAAACTGGGTAAATATCTAGAAAAATTCATCTTTTTAATAAAATTATTTAAGAATTTAATTTTTATACATTGTAATAAAATCAGAATTTTTTTCCCATTTCGAAATTTAAAATTTTTTGTTTCTAAAGTATTCATGATCATTTCCCAATTAACCCTTTTTGAATTTGAAAATAATTAATTAAAAAGAAAATTTAATACAACACTGAAGGTGAATGAAATACTGTTAAAGTGATAATCAAAAGTTCTACTCCCTTTTATTAATTTTATTGTTTCTTTGGTTCTTTAAATAAGTCATTTAATTTTATTCAGTTTTATTATTAATATGAAAAATTGTAGCTACTTTTTAATTGCAAAATATCCTGGTTATTTAATTGATTTATGTATGATTTTATACAACGAATTGTTTATTGAAAAATTAATGTTTTTATCAATAATTTTATAAATTCTGTAAAGCATTTTATACATTTTATGAAAGCTTTTTTAATAAAAAAATTCATAAAATTTTGGAACAAGTAGTAGAATTGCAATCATCTATTAATTACTGATAAAATCGATTATTATTCTATAAGTTAAAAATTTATTCGCTGAAATGTCATGTCAGACCATAGTGGATTAAAGCTTGTTTTATTTGTAGACTTCATGAATGTTTATAACATCAGGACACCAAATTGCTATTACGGGAGCATTATTTAATATTTCATGATTTTATTTCAAGTTGGAATGTTAATTAATTGAATCAGTATTTTATAAATCACAAAAAGCAATTTCTTTATTATTTACTTTCATTCATTTCTTAAATTCAAATTTGATTAATTAATTTTTGATTTCATGGTGGTGTAACTTTTAGAGCTGAAACAACATCTTAAGGGTATTTGTACTTATACGTCTTAAGTGGTATGTGTATGTGTCTTAAGGGTATGTGTGTATGTGTTTAAAAAGTGAACATTTGTTCAATTTTTATTTGTTCAGTGCGTTACTAATCCACAGGTTTTTTTTCTTTTAGCCCTAGCCTTACATTTCTCACACGAACTGAATTTAAACAACATAATTCTTTCAACAAACAAAAAACGATTACCGAAAAAAAAAAACATTCACAAAAATTTGCGCGTTATTTCCGCACATTATTACGAATATCTTTTGCCCGCAAATGACCACACGAAAGCTCTTGAAGCTTTCCTCTGGAAATTGATTGACAAAATTTACTAACTTTTATTTATTTATTGAGCTAGTTATTTCACTTCTCTCCCACGCTGCGTCTGTTTAACCGATCTATTTGCGAAAAATTTCATTCCGAAATACTCAGCGGTGCTTTTCGAAACTCACACCTTCTTTCGAGTGATTAGCAACCATTTGCTGTATCGCTCGAGTAAAGGCCTTTTTATCATCATTATTGTGGATTTTTTTTTCATTCCTTGTATTCATCGCTTTGGAGCGGTTACCTGGAGGCGACATCGGCTCCAGCTCTACACACACACACACGAGGAGGGGGGCTGGGAAGTAAAGGGGGGGGGGTGCAGGCGAGAGGGTTTATCAGCAGCAACCAGCGTGGCCCTAGCAGGAAAAGGAGCGGGGGAGGGTCAGAAAATAGGAGTAGGGGGTGGTGGAAGGCCTGGCTGAAACGTCCGGTCGATACGGGCAAAATGTTCTGCACGCTCGCTACTACTCAGTTGCCTGCTTTACGGGCTTCCTTCTTTCTTTCTCTCTTTCTCTCGCTCTTTCCCCTTATACTGACTGGAATCCCCCCTTTTTTTTCTTTCTTCTTTTTTTATTTATTTTCTGTGCCGAGTGTGTGGGGGAGGAAGGGGCGCCCTACTAGGGGGTTATCCCGAGGCAGGCATCTGGAGAGCTTCTCCTGTTCTGAAGGCAGCGAACCGCGAAACAAGGAACAGTGAAAGAAAAAAAATGTATAAAAAAGGAGGGAATGAAAAGAACAAAAAATGAAAAGAAAGAAGAAGAAATAAAGAAGAGAAATGGATGAAACTATAAGAATAATAAATAAAGAAAACTAAAAAAATAAATAAATAATAACAAAAACAAAAAAAGAGAGAAGCAGAATCATTCGGAATGGCCGCTGGCCTTCCACCCCTGTCTTTCTCCGCGAGTAGCGAAGTGGCTAATAAAAGCAAAAGGGTTAAGGTCGCTGAATAATTAAGCGTTCGGGCAGAGGTATTGTTTTCACGGCGGGAAAATGATGCTGCAGACCCGATTCTTTTTTTTTTACCTGTCTCTCATTCTTTCTTTGCTGGCTTGGTCAGGAGGAAGCATTTCCTTATAGGATTTCGTTTTGACATACTTCCGTTGACTATTCAGATATTTATTATATTTCATGGTGAGATGTCTTTTGAAAAATGGCACATTTGATAAAAATATGCCTTTTTGAAGAGAATGGGAAACTTTTCGATGAATGATTGTAATGTTGAAATAAAAAAGGGGGTCGAAGCCCTTTTCTTAACGATAAGTCAAAATAAATAAATAAAGCACGTTTAAAAAGAATATTTCTTTGAGCTGAATTTAAAGATTTCCTAAAGATCAAAATTTAATTTCTAAAGTTTTTCTTGAATAATATACAATTTCGTTCTTTCCCCCAATTCCTACAATTAGTTCACATTCTCTCTCTCCATATATATCTAGTTCAAATTTTCAATCATTAATAAAATACTTTTTATTCCTCAACTGAAGTTCAGATGCATTTTTATATATTTGTAGTGGATGACATTTATTGTTAATGTAGTTATTTTCAAATATTACTTCATTAATAGAATTTAATTAATTTTTATTCTAGAAATAGAGCCTCCTAAGGGTCGCCAAACTAAAAGTTTTAATAAGTAATATTTAAAATTTGTAGTGGATGACACTTGACCTTAATGCATTTTTTTCAAATATTAATTCAAAGATTGAATTAATTTTTAATACTTTAAATAGAATTTATACAGTTTGTAAAAATGGCTAACGGCTCTCGTTTTCCACAGAATTCATTCCTGCTGTTCTGTACTCAACTAAGGTTTTCGGTCTCTCATCTAAATAGTTTCAAATCTTCATAGATGGCAGTGAATCAGTTGGGTGGTTTACCATATATGATTTAGCCAAAGAGATCTTCCAAGTGGTTTGATTGTCACACAATCTTATTAAGACTATTGCCATTTTAATTCTCAGAATAGCGAGAAATTTCTGCCTCGTTATCTATGTAAGTTTCTGAAGTGGTTCTTTCCTAATAGTTATTGCGTTTAATTCCGCCAAATATTCTTCTTTATTGCAATAAATTTAATAGTATCTGTCTCACTATAATAGTCTGTAAATTTCCAAATGGGTTCTTTTCTGATAATTATTGCATTCAATACCCCCAAATACTCTTCTGTATTGCAATGTATTGAATAATATCTGTCTTGTTATATAGTCTGTAATTTCCGAATGGGTTCTTTTGCAATAATTATATCATTTAATACCACCAAATATTCTACACATTTCTTTAAAAAAATATTGCAACAATCTCTGCACTTTTTTCAGTCGTTGCCTGATGTTTTAGCAGCAAATATTAGAAAGATGAAAAGTAAAATCTTAATCTAAAGTTTATAAGTGAGTAATTTGGGTTTCTTGTTGTTTTTGAAAGTATTAATTTTTTTTCAATTCAATTACACGAAAAGTGCAGGTCTGTATTGAATGTCGGCTTATTAATGGGAATAGATCATCTATTTACATTTGAACGTTGGATTTTATTCTCTGTACGATGAAGCTCAGCCCCAAACACATCACACTCTGGTTTACGTTCTTGGCTTTTGTGATATTATTTGCTGGTGAAATGAAATATAAAACAGATCCAGATGTTATACAGTAGGGATTTTCTTTCAACATATTACGAACACAAATTGAGATCAACTACAGCTTTATCACCGATCGCACGAAGAATCACTGATCGGAAAATGGCATCTGACTCATGCATCAAAAGTGCAAAGTTATCTCACGGGTTTGTTAATTTTCTCTTATTTCTGTAATCCTTTCGGCAATCACGTCAATCTTGAATCTTACCCGCTCTGCTTTTAATACCCTTTTTCGGAAGCCGTATTACCCCTCGACCTCCAAACTCCCCCCATCTGTTCATTGCCATATCCTTACCAACAAATAACCGGGGCCTTCGAACGAAAAGAAGAAAACGCAGTGGGAATTAGGGGATGGTGCATGGCAGGAATTTTGTCATGCAACTCTGTACTTAGGGTTCTCTCATGCGTTCCGTTTTCCACAGAGGCCCTCGCGTGCCAAAGTGCAGTTCGTTCTTCTGCCTATCTGTTCCTTGTGCTTATCGTCTGCCTTTAGGGAGAGGGGAGGGATCACGAGTGCGTTCCTTTTTTTCCCATTCTTTTCCTCCGTTATTTTATCCAGTATCGTTTAGTTCGAGCTGGAGTGTGCCAGCGAAGGAATAGCCTATAATTTTACATGCTTTATTTAATGGGGGCGAGGAAAGATAGGGAGAGTTGAGAAAAAATTATATTCGGGATATTATCGTCTGGCGTTTAATTGAGGTTATGAAGTTTTTAATGGCGCCCGAATAGGATGATGCCCATTAAAACCAAATGGGCTTCAATGTTGAGTGATTTTCTGACATGACTCCAGGATAACAAGTGTCTTACGTCAGCTGGGGTTGCTTTGATTTCATTTGATTAATTGGTGGCACTTAGTATGAAGTGAGGCCCTAATAAATATTTCATTTAAGACAGGGTGATGAGAAGCTTTCGGAATGGTGGTTGGTTCTCGTCACCCTGATGGGTACAAGAATGATGTGGAGTGATTACTCCCTACTGATGGTGGGTTTGAGTTTGATGGAGTTTGTGCAGAGCCAACGACAAGTTATATGCAAACATATGGTTCATAAGAAGTCGCATGGTCATGGTTTTAGAAGGTTAATCAAAATCTCTTCTCTGAAACTCTATTCAAGATTAAAAAAATGTATTCATATATAAACTATTATATAAATTTAAAGCATTAAAAGAAAATAAATAAAGATACTTAAATAAGGTAAAATAAATCAGTCATTTTTTAAAAAGTAAAAGGATGGGGCACTTTAAGAAAGAATGTCTTCTAAAACAAAATGCGGGGAACGGAAACATTGAATTCGTTGAGAGTCAAAATGTGGGCACTCTGTCAGAATGTGCCGAACTGTCAAAAGGCATTGGCATCGAGGGGCGGGTTCCCCCAACTACAAATGCCTGTGGTGGGTTGACCAAAGTATGACCCATTCTTAAACGGGTAATAATTGTATCAAATTTCCGGCTATTTAAAATGGGCCACTGATGGTTGGATGTGGCTTCTTAGGAAAGAGTTTGGTGATGGCCCATTGGACTCAGTATCACCTATTGGTTGCGGCTACCATCTATTCAGATTTTTCTTTTGTGTCTTCTGACGGGTCGGAGTAGTTCAGTTACAGTTTAATGATACCATACCGGCTTATTTGCTCAGATTAGAATTCCATTATTTTCGAGATTCACTTCTTATTGTTTAAAAATATTTTTATTCTATAGATAAAACTTTTCTGAATAGTGCAGTTAGTTCAGACTCAATAAATAGATGCCTGGTTATGGTTCTAATCCAGTCAATATTACGGGAAACGTGTTTGTTACACTATGTATCAGAAATGACGTAGAAGAGTACATTGAATCTCATACGTAATAGGTGTTTATGGAAAGTAAATTAATGGACACTGTGCTATTTGTATTAAAAACAGAAATTTTCTTATTCTTTGTTTTTACACTTCTTAAAATTTCGTTTTTAGATCACACTTTATAATTGTCTTCTACAAAACCTGTCGTTTGAAAACTTTTTTTATCAACAAAATTATTTTTAAAATTTTCTGTAAAGGATTCTTTACTATCCATTAGTCGAATAGATAAATTCAACGTATTCGAACATTTGCAATAGATTTACAAGAGTGCATATTTTAGATGATTATTTGCAATTTAAGGAAACATAAATATACAACATATTTAGAAATTCGTTAGGGATGGTCAAAAGATAATCAGTTAGGAGCTAAAAACCTTTCCAGTAATCTGTCCCATGGCATCTTATGAACACGAAAATAAAATTAAAAAAGGAAGAAAGAAATAGTTTATATGGCCTACAGCAGCTATTTTAATACATCTCTAGTTTGTCTTTTAAAATATCAACGATGTGTTCTGTTATATGCAAATGAGCTAAGAAAGGAAGTAGGAAGTAGATTTTTTTTTTCATAGTGATGAGAATTTTTTAAAAATCTGTTCTGAATATTATTTCTCTAATTTTTATGAGGATTGGAGTAATGAGAATGTGAGAGACAGCAGCTAATGAGTCTTCCAACAAGATCTTACAAATTAAAGCTTAAAAAAATTAGGAGTTGAAAGTAATTTTTGAACTCATTAACGCTCAGGCAATTTCAGCTATTAGAAAACATTTACACTAAATTTATTTGTTACGGTGAAACGATAGCTCATCTAATTTGTAATATTTTTCAATAGTGAAGAAATAATAGAAGAATGGAAACCTCTGCTCCAAACAATTAACAACTGCCACGAGTAGAGGACCCTATTACTGATTGTCTCTATTATTCGTTGGCTAGAATAAAATTATTCTGATTATCAGAATACAACAATAATATACAGAGACGAGAACTAAGAAGGTCTATTGGTTGAATTTTTATGTACAACATCTTGTAATTTATAATTGAATTCCAGCGCTTAATAAGTTAGTTAACTGAGAGGTGTTTTGAAATGTTTATCAATATTCTTTTTGATGTATTATTGCATTACACTAAGAATGAGTTTTGAATGATATTTGAATATCTATAGCTTACTTTTAAATATTCATAAAGCAAATAAGTGATGTTGGTTTTTTGCAATATACATTCATATCGTGTTCGAGTTTTGCAAAATAGGAAACAATCTAACAATGAAATGGGCCATTATTCCCTATGTATGTCGACATTATGACCTGTCTCTGCTGCAAAAATCCCAAAACGAAATTGAAGTAGTTTTTTGATAGATGCCATTCGAAAATGTATTGATTCCGTTGTGAATTTTGTATTGAATTTATTTTATGTATCATACTTAATTATATTATGCATAACGTAAAGTAATTTATGCATTATTGTTATTTTTATAAGTAAAGCTAATACTTATACAAAGTTTTAGACCCCAAAGGGGTGTTAGTTAAAGAAATCTGTGTAATGGAAGGATTAAAAGATCATGGGTTTGCTCTTATTTTATTCCTATAAATCAAAATTAAGAAAAGCATGTTACCATTACCACATTACTCTTTAAATTTTATCCAAGAATTGTATTTCAAATCATTAAAAAAAGTCTTATTATATGCATAGTTGAGATAAGAAATGATTTTGATGCCTGCAATAACTTAGTGAAAAATGGGTTTTTAGTTAGATCTGTTTTATATTTAAAAAAATATAACAACCATTAGTAATATTAAAAGAAAATAATTTTCATAACAAAAACTTGATTGAAGAGATTGTTACCTAATTCAAAATAACGTATTTTATTCCAGAATTTAAAAAACCCAGAATCTGAGTCTTTTTATTCTGTTTAACAGCCAAACAGAACAAATATAAGGGCCACTAGATTCGAACTGCGGGTCGACTGTAAAACAAAAGCGCCGTAAAACAACCGATTCCAGCAGGGGTAGAATGCAAAATTTTCTACCATTCTTTTCTCGTGGAAAATAGCTGGCCCATACATTCATGCCATCATATCTGCTTTACGGATAGCCGGCCTGTGATCATTAAACCTTTTGGTACTGAGATAGTACCTGAAGGCACTTCCCGGCGAAGGCAGGAAAGAGCAAAAAAGAGAGAGAAAGGGTGGAATCTTTAGAGGCGGAGAACCCGAAACACTAGCGAAAGAAAGCATGTGGTAATTGCAAATCGATCTGTCCGTGAAGGGAGGGTGTTTAAAATGAGACGTGTGTGGGGGAGGGAGGGGGGGCTTCCTAATTTGAAAAGGAAGGCAGCAGTTACGACTGCGCTTGCGCGACAGAAGGATAAGCATATTGAATTTTCGAGCTTATTTCTTTCGGTGAGGAAAGAGTTAGAGGGTGTAAAAACAACTGCAAAAGGTCCCACTTGAGAAATTAAGGATTAAAGGGCTCGAATTATTTCCGTTTGACAGATTTATTAGGGGAAATAAGCAATAAAAATGTGCATTATTATTCAGAGATGGATAAAAACAATCAACAATTGGGAGAAATTAAATTATTATATAAATTATTTATTTTTATGTCTTTAATATTTTAATATTAAAAATATGTCAATTGTAGTTGCTCAGTGAATATATCTTTGAGATGGTATAGAAAATTATTTACAATTTAAAATGAAAACAAATTTACAAATTATTAAAAAAACCATTTTTTTTGAAAATTATAAGGCCAAATTTATTAATGATTTGATCTGCTTCACAAGTTATAATTGCATGTTTAATTCTGCCATTCTAACAAATCATTTGGAAAAGAAAAAAAATTATAGCTTTGCAATATACAATTTTGTAACTGTGTAGTTTATAAATTTAGTATAATAAATATGAATGGAAATAACAAGAGTTGACGACTAAATATATTTTATATTAAAAATTAGTTTTAGTTTATTATTTGATAATGTTAAATTAAAATTAGTTGCGCAAAATGAAAGGAAAAAAAAAGACCAAACTGATTACTTTGTAAACATAAATTTGTTAATTCTCTAAAGCAGTGATTTTAAAAAAACTTCTTGGGTGATAATTTACTAGTTTTCAGAAATGGCTAATTTCAGAGAACTTTTAAACATTTAAATCTATGTTATTTGCTAAAAACATATTAAAATTTCGAAATAAATAACATAAATTACGATCACCTATCTAATTAAAGTTATAAATGTTTTTTTTAAAATGAAAATTCAGATAACTAAGTGCAAAGTTTGGATGATAAATTCCGAAGCAAAACAAACATCTGATATTATTTTCTCCGAAAGTATTAACATAATACTCGCGTATTTATGAGGGTAAAAAAAAACACAATGAAATTTGAAAAGAACGTGATTAAATAATTACTCTTTTCGGATGTTTTGTCTTCCACATTAATTGGAAAAACAAATAAATAAAATTATTCCTAGGAAGGCAATCGATGCATATTAAAACTAAAAGCTCTTGGGTATTAACTTTCAGCAAATCTCTTTTTGCATCGAAATGAAATAATAAATTTCGAAAACTGAAAAACGACTAATTATTCGAGATGTATGAAATATTCAGGGTTCAGCTCAGTGTTATGTTTTCAGCCTCTCTTTGTGTTGTCGAATGCGAATTAAATTCCTTACTTCTGTTTCATTTAGAAAAAGACTCAATTTTAAATAACTTTTCTCGAGAGAACTGAATAGATTTTTTGAAAACTTATAATTAGAAAAACTGCGGAATTGGTGAATAGTTTGTGAAATTATTCTTCTACAAAATCATCATTAGATCTTTTTGCATTTTTAATGCGACGAAATTCGCGTGTTGCATTGCCTGCAAAGAAAAATAAAACGAAGCTAATATAATTAAACATTGATTCATTAAAGCATCTTCACTTTTTCAGATGTCATTTTTGTTGACTCATTATAAATCATGCAATTATAACATTGCGCAAAAAGTTCAGCACAGAAACAGGTAGAAAACCGTCCTAAGTTTCAAATTTATTATCTCAAGAGTGGATTAGTGTGCAAGTGCCAGTTTTTTTTGCTGCTTAATTGCTGATTTGTACGGATTAAAAGGCGGACGGGTTTTTAGAGAACTCGTTCATTTTTGTTGAAGAGAAGCGAAATTGGTTACTAGATTAGAATCCATATTCGCAATGCATTCTTTGGGTATTAACAGGGCTTTTCTTTTCCGGAATAATAATCAATTCCAAAACTGACGCTCTGGTGAACGAGATCCGGAATGATCCACTTAAATATTAATTAATGGCTCGCATTCCTTAACGAACGCTGTAATTAAATAGTGAATTATGAATGCATCGCTGAGAAAGAAAAAATAACGGAAGATATGATTTTTTTTTCATTTTGCTTCTTGCGAGCAAAAGAGGCTTTAGCAGCATCGAAACGGGATGATAAAAATATCGGGAGAAACCAAAAATAGAATGATGTTTTAATTTTTCAAAAACTGTACCTTATGATTTAAAAAAATTCTTATTGATGTTCATATTTTCGTTCAGTATCGATAAACACCCTGAAATGAATAAACAGATTAATTATTAAAAATTGCGGAGTAAATAACAAATGACTTGCTCGTTTTAACGTGAACGGCAACAAAAAATGTATATTGCAAATTTTCGGTATGATGGGCCTAACGTTTTTCATTTTGATGGGACTAAATGAATTCTTTTTTCCCCTATCAGCTAGATCAATGATCTGCATTGTGGAATACGCTAGTAAGCTCCGAGATTTCAGAAGATGTTAGCAATTCGGAAAATTTATAGTAAATTTCTGAAAGCTCCTTGTAAAATTCTAAATAAAAACAGGTATCACGGAAGTTAATTCAGAAAGTATATATTTGCTCTTAAATCAAGATATGTCTGAGGACGACTTCTGAACTATAATCACTGAAATTAATATCAATAAAGACGCGTCAAATTTTTAAATTGGATTCTAATACTTGCTACTTATGGCTTTTGTAACTTCATCAATTACCACTCCAATTTCATTTAGAAACTTTTTCTAGGCATGTTCGAGTACATAGGCAGTTATAGATAATTTTTCAGAATCGCGGATACATTTCTGTTCAGTATATATTTAACCTATCAGCACACACAAAGAATTGTTTTTTTTTTTTAAATTCCGTCCGTTCTCTTTGCATAGGAATTCTAAGGAGTTTTAAGTTTGCACCTATTACTCCTTATTCTTTGATGGAATAATAATATTATAACTACGGAAATCAATGGAACAATGTTTTAATTTTTTTTCAGCGAATTGACTTCTGGGTCAGTTTCTGATTTCTTTTTAATATTTATGCCTATGACAGCGTAAAACTGAACAGTCACGATTTAGGAATCTTCTCAAATATTCCTCCTGATAGTGTCAATAACAGGAGCTCAGATTCGTGAGGTACTGATGAAATTTTAAAAAGTGATCATGATACAGAAGTCAGCCCAAAACGCAAACTCTGAATACTCTAAAAAATCGGATCGATCTTTTCCTCAATGTGAAAAAAAGATGCAAATCCATATATGAATTGCATTCTTTTATAATATAAATACAGTTTCTTCAAATTTATGTAAAAAAGTTTTGCCATCTCCAAATGTATATAAATGAAAGACAAGAATCGTAGACATCCAATTTATAGAAAGGATAGACAAAAATAGTATTCAGATTTATATAAATGATAGACAAAACTATTTGTATCTTTCTCTTCTAAAAACATACAAATATTAACGATATGTAAAATATAGATTATCTTATTCTTTCAATATTTGCATACAGAAAAAAAGATTTACTTAAAAAATAGTAAGTTTTATCTAAATGGAATGAACGAAGAAGGAACTGCAGAAAACAAAATATCGAAAAATGAGTTCAGATTTGTTTTTTCTTGTCAAAAATCTCATTTCTATCTTAAATAAAACACATTTGCTTGAAAAAAAATTAATATCTGATTATAATTTATTTTTATACAAATAGCTGCGTAGACAAAGTGTAAGTGCCTGACATTTAGGGACTTCATAACCTGATGAAATAACTCTGCTTGTGGAAGTTTATGGCTAATAAACGGAGATGATACCTCCGAAATTTCGTGTGTCTACTGTCCAAACCATCGCAAAATTCGTAGCCCATGTTCCTTGCCGCCTGATTTAGTGAAAGAATCCTGGAAAAGTGACAGCATCTTTGATGGACCACGATTCGGACAAGCGACTGTTCTTGAAGCCACATATGAAACACTTAATGTGTTCGGGGCACAGACAAACTGTAGGTTTAGTTTAGTTATATTAACATTCCGTTTTGAAGCAACACTAGGGCTATTTTGGGACGGACCTTGTCATTTTGAATCGAGGAGAACACCTGAACTGGCACCACTTCCTCTCTAAACTTCCAAACCGCACCAGAGGGAGGACATTTGGTCAGGACGGATTTAACGTGCACCAGACTCGCTTACACGGCGGTTCTTCGGTGGAATTGGACCTCGAGCCTGAAACTCTTCAGTTCCGAAGACGAGACCTTACTACCAGGTTACCGCGACCCATGCAAACTGTGAGAGATATAACTGATGTATTGGATATACTGAAAACCACAGTCATAAAGTTACTGTATTCTGCATATTTCTAAACCGCTTTAAATATACCATTTCAGTTTTAAATGTTTCAACATTCAGTTTGACGCTACCAGATGTTTGTCTCAAGGACCATCAACAACATATTGATGAACGAAATGCATTTCTTATCTGATATGATGATGAAAAAAGTTGCCTTTTCTAATATTTTGGACCGACGAAGCGTATTTCATTTTAACTGGCAACGAATCCGTGTGTTTTGACATTAGTATCTTTACATGACATCAAAATGCGGTTTGGTGGGACATTGCAGGCCTTGTTACTGTTGATTCGTTTTCTTTTGAGGAAGTGGCAGCAACTGAGTTCGTAAAAGCTTAGTGACAGCCTTTTGCTCTACAAACCGTGCAGCAAAATTTGGTCTCTCCAGAATTTCTACTGTGCAGTACACTGGTTGGTATCGTTTGGATGCAAAATGGTACACAATGACGTCTGTTCGCAGAGTTCTGGAATACCATTTTTGAATTGCGTTATCTTTAGTCAGTTTACGTTTTCTTGTGGCTTCCACGATTCCCCGACCTCATTCTTATGGATTTCTGGTCTTGAGATATCTTGAATCTAGAAAATACATGAACATACTTTTTGGATTTTCAAGACTGTCAAACGGGAAATTGTGAACATCCCTTATACAATGTTACGTTCTATTTTATTGTGCGCAAATTCCTGCACACAATGCATAATTTCCTGTGATGACGCCAGTGTGGAAAATACGTGACCTAATAAATGGTTTCTTTTATCTGATCCATGTTATTGTGAGTGAAAATGTCTTGTATCTGCACATTTCCTCGAACTTTTATTTTAATTTCTGAAAAAAACTTTTTTATTCTCGTGCGTGTAGTCAGCAAGAAGTGGGCGTTGTTATTCGAAAATTTTGAGTTCTTATGCCTGTGACCGCAACCATGAATGTCATTGTTTTGCTACTCAAAAACTCCCGAGTTTATGGCTCTGAATGACTATCTGAAATCTCTGTTCGATGACTTGAATGGACCGGCTATTAGAGATCAATTTGCAAAGCATTTTACAACCACTCTGCATATTTAAATACATGTGTGTGCAATCTTAAACAAAAATTACACCTGGGATTTTCTGTCTTTTTTTATTTAAACTCCATATTTAAAACAACAGTCGTCTAATTACATGGAACTTACAATTCTGAAAAGGGAAAGGATCAAGTACCATGTCATTGGATTGTATTACGTCAAGTATTACGTATTTTTCTATGTATTGTCATTTTGGGTTTCCATAATTTCTAAAAGTAAATGGTTCATCCTGTAAAATTAGTGCTTTGTTCTTCTTGGTTTTTTTGTGGTCAATTGAAGTTTCTAATTTCGACTAATCGAATTATTTGTGTTTTAAAAAGTTTGAAGATATGTTTATAATAATTTTAGTATATTTTCTCTAATAAATTATCAATGAATATTTAAAAATTACAATAAACAATCGCTTTTCACATATTTTTAAGTAAACATAACCTAATATTTATGTAAATTTTTCAAAAAAGCATTTGAAATCATACTATAAAAAATTAATACATTATTATATCTGTTTTTCGCTTTTGAATCAACTTTTTCTTTCTATTTTTTAAAAGTTTGATAGTTATTGTAATGGGTTCAATCTATATATTCATTATTAAATGAATTCATTTCTGCTTTCAAAATGTGTACAGTACAAAAAAGTTAGTATTTATTATTATGTAAACATGAATGTAAAAATGTATTAAAGTTATTAGAATAAGGAATTTAAAATATTTTGAAACTAACCTCTTTATAACTTCGTTACACTATGTGAGCATATATTATATCCTCTGTTTGTTAAAATATTAACTCAAATATTGAAAAGCTCTAAAAATTAGTCTTAAAGCAATTGTTTTAGAAAATAATTTTCCATGTATTACATTTTTCAGTGGCTAACTCTGTTGCTTTAATTGAATTTAATTTGCAAGTATTTCTGTTTTCAATTCACAATTTTCAATTTTATGAAGTGCTTCGACTTCGAGTTTTAAAATTAGTTTTTTAATATTGTAAAAATAAAAAAATGTTTTCTCACATTTCAGGAAATCAGACTATTGCCTATGATTGTTTGTGCAAAACAAACTCTCCACGAAAACGTTGCTTGTTAAATCTTGCAGAGTTTGGAAAATATATAAAACGGAACTAAATATTTATTTTGCAAATATATTTAAAAATCTATTTAGTTGAAAAATGGAACATTAAACTTCAAATAATTCCCACGTATTTGGGGGAAAATAACAAATAAAAATTAGAATAATTAAATCAAGAATCTACTAGCAAACTATTGTCTTATGTTTCCACTTTATTCATTTATTTTTGGGAAATGTGTTAAGCGAAGTAATTTGGGAGGGAAATATTGTATTTGGAAAGAAATCCATTTCTGAGCAAGTATAAGTTAGACATAAGTTATTCATTTAGACAGCCTTATGTTTAATAATGAGCATTGTTTTTCAAATCCAGAAAATACGCACAATTAAAGATTATGTAGAGCCCATTGGAAACTTTTGTAATAAAAGTTCCCTTTATTTTATTGATTTTGAGATGAAATTTAGCATTAGAAAATATTGTATTTTCAGGGAATTTCAAATTTAACGAATGATTCTGTTTGAATAGATGCTATGGATATCAAACTATGGATATCGATTTCCGTTTTTATTGTGATTCATATAAAAGAATTTAAAAAAATGAATGTTTTAAATTGTAATTATATGAAATATTTCTAATATTTTTCTGAGTTGTAAACAATTAGATTTTTTTCTTTCTAAATTAGTTTTAGTACATAATAAAATGAAATGAACATAAAATTATTCATACAAACATTTCCTCAATTATTTTAATTAATTCAAATAGATTACTTTAGGCAAACTGATCAGTGCTGAACTAGATTTCAATGAATGTAGACTTTAGTTTCCTTGTATAATCCTTGCTCATTTCCCTGCAGAAATTTAAAAATCAAGTGCGATCAAATACGATTTTTTTCAAGCAAGTTTGTTTTATTTGATAGAAATGCGGTTTTCAACAAGAAAAAACCAATTTAAACTTGTTTTCTCTTTATTTTTCAACGTTTTTTATGTAAATAGTTTCTTTTTTCTGTACACAAACATTAAAAGAATAAGAAAATCTAATTACATATAGTTTACAGTTTCATATTTTTGAGAAAAAGAAGCTTATACGTGTATATATATATATATATATATATATATATTATAAGAAAATGCAATTCATATATGCATTTGATATTTTTTTTCACTAGCAGGAAAATATCTGAAATGTTAGAGTATTCAGAATTTGAGTTTTGTTCTGTTTGCTAGTTAAAATATTTGGATCATAAATTGAAGAAAGATCTGACTGAACGTTTAAAAAATATAATACAAGAGCGAACTAGGCAGATAGAAATCTAGTGTTTTTCTATGTGACCATAATGGTTAGTGCAGGTTTCGTACTTTAGAAAGCAGGGTTGAGTCGCAGGTTTTTTACACCCTTTTGAAGATTCATCCCCCACAACAAAATCCGCCAATAATCCCTTGTTCATTGTGTATTAAATTGTAGAGAAGCAGTAAAACAAAGTCCTTGTATGCATTTAATTCAGATCTAAGTTTTCCTAGATTTTTATCTATAAAATCCAAATTTTTATCGAAAGATTTTCATTTCAGTCCTAGTAAATGTTATAAGACAGTGGAAATGATTCTTTGATTTCTAACATCTGAAATCTAGGGAGCAAAAAAAGAAGCCCATTATATCTCTTTTTTAAATTTTACATAACATAATGATTTCCAGAGGCCAAGAAAAAAAAAGAGACCTCCATAGCAAAGGGGAAAAAAAAGTGTGTTGTTAACAAGAATTCCGAGGCAGATGAAAACAAACAAGCTCTAATCGTTGACTACAAAGAGAGCGGAACGTGGAGTGGAAAAGGTGTCAGCACGAGAAAGCAGAGGCACTGTTTGGTATTCACTTTAGAAAACCAGCGAGCGATTCGAGGGGGGAGGAGGGGCACGTGCTAATAACAAACGAGGCTTCCAACTTCGAAATTAGCCTCCTCCGTGATGATGATGCCCTCCGAGAAGGAAACAAGAGCAACAGCAACAACAACAAAAAAATTTGTCAAAATAAAATAATAATAAAAAAGTTGAAAGCGGGGTGGGAGAGAGATGGATGGGGGAGGTGGGGAGTGAAGGTGGGAAGGAATGATCATCATAAACATCATCGTAATGTGGCAGCTGATCCCCATCATCAGCAAGGACAGGAACCAATCAAACTTCATCGCCATGGACCTTTTCAAACACGGAGGGTGGCGGCGTGGGGATGGGGAAGGAGGGATGCTGAGGGGGACCGCGGGCTTCCGGTTACCAAGGCAACGTCCTCTCAGGTGCCTTTTGTGACGGTGGTAGGGAAGAAAAGAGATGCTCATTTGAAGCAGGGCAGACGTCTTCTCCTGATGAGCGCGGGTCTTCATTAGGCCTCTGAGGGAGCACAGAACTCGCTCTTTTTTCTTTTCATTTCATTACTTTTTTTACTCCCTCCCCCGCTCCCTTTAAAAGGAAGACAAGGCAGCTTCAGGAAAAGCCTTGCAATAATGAGGACAGAGCACAAACCAGAGCTATTATGTGTCCGATGTTGGGAAAAAAAATCGAGAGAAAAAAATTATATCTCCAGTAAAGAGACAAGGAAAAAAGAAAAAAAAAAGACACAAATTCCTCAGTGTCGTCAAACATTTTTTAATACTCCTTTTCCGCATTATTCGTGTTTAAATCTCTGTCGAGTACTGATATGTATTTTGTTTTTTGTTCTGTTTTGAAATTAGCGGTAGCAAGAGAGATCGATCAAATAATAAATATGTACAGGATGAAAAAAGAGAGACAGCTATTTGATGTTTATAAATAAAAATTAATAGCTTTGCATGAATTAACATACCTGTATCATTAACAAACTGTATATATAACTTCAAATAAAGTAGAGTCCGAAATGGATTTAATTAGTATTCAATCATCATTGACTCATTAACAAAGAGATATAGCCCTAAATTCACATATAAATAATTTTTAAAACAGTTCTTAAATTGTGATATTTTAAATTACATATTATTTAAGCTGGATCGAAATACTAAATGGAGATAGTGAACTCGCATTGACTTTATCTTATTAAGAGCGCAATTGTCTGAAAACAGACTTTGAAAACACGTCAAGTTTTTGTAATCTAAATTTCGATTATCTTTGAAAAAAGTTAACTATTTATTCATATTTGCAATCTAAACATCTTTCCCGAAATGTTTCTTGAAGTATAAAAAATGGCCGAGTAATAAAAATAATTTTTTATATGTATTTTAATGAGCACCATCTCTATGAACTGTGGTTTGAAATTAAATTTTAAATTATTCTTAATCGTTTATAACTTAAACATTTCTTCTACAAAAACAACCATATTGCAAGAATGGATGCGGTATGTCTCTAAAATCCCAATTATAATATTTTATTCCGAAATTTGTTTGAAATTAAAACCAAATGAAAGGCTGTCGAGAGCTTTGTGTGATGTCTCTCTAAAAGTTAAATTTTCGTACACGTTGAATTTTTTACAATTTATCTTGTAAGTTAGGGAAAATTGGCATGACTTGAGATATTAATTATATTGATATCAATTGAACACAGTATTTTTAATGTTATTACCCTTTATTTTTGGTACTGATTGAATATTTTGATGTAGATGAACAAGTAGTCTTTTCTCGTAATTTGTAAAAGCATGCATTTTGAATAAAATGTTTTCATAAATGTGTTATTTTATTATTAAAAATCTGGCTTGAAATACTTAAAGGCTTTTACTTTATTATTAAAAATCTAGCTCTAAGTACTTGATGGTATTACCTTTATTACTAAAAATATGGCTTGAAGTACTTGATAGCATTAACTTTATTACTAAAAATATGGCTTGAAGTACTTGATGTCATTTACTTCATCGCCATACAGAAAGTCCCGAATATCACGGAGAAAGATTAATATGATAAAAGAGATACGGGGAATAAAATGAAAATATTTATTTCTGCCATCCTGGAACTCTTACATATTTCTTATTTTTAAAAAGTAAAGAAAGATAAGACAGAGAAAAAAATTGATAAGCCAAGAGAAGACATTTAGAAAGGAGATTTTTTTTGTATTGTCGATATTATTTCGTTACGAAAGGACAGTTGAACAAAATTTAAATTGATAAGGAATTGAATTTTCATTTATAAAATTATGTTTATTCATGAAAATGAATTTCATTTCTTCAACGTTGTACCTATATAAAAAGACAGAAAGATTATCCATCAGTTCTTTTTACAGATATGCTTCATAAATTGCTTAATTTTTTCTTTGAAAAATTATGAGGTATATAGATTGATTCCATTTGTTCAAATAATTATTTAAACATTTCATGAGCATAAACAAACGAGCGGAAAAGAGACGAAAGATATGTATGAAAATTGCTATGATTACTTGGATTAATGGAGCATCGCTTGAAAGAAGATATCGCAACACAGAAAAGAAGAGTTAAAAATCCTTTGTTGTTTTATGGAAAAAATTCTGCTAACTAACTAAATCAAATAATAATTAATTAATTTTGAGAAATGTTTCATTTATATATAACTGATTTTATTAATCGACTCAACTGGTAATAAATTATTTAATGCTATGAGAAATTCGAATCACATTGAACGATTTAAACTAGAATAATTTTTTCTAAGAAATGTCCTCGGTAACATGGGTAATAAAGTCGTAAATAATGAATTGTAATTGCAAATTTCTCATTAGAACTTATACTTAACTGTATTCATTGACATGAATGCTTAAAATTCTTGCTTCATCAAACGCACGCGCTAGCTGTTTTATATCAAAACGCAGATTAAAAATTTACAAATTTTCTGCTTTAAAAGTGATTTAAATAATATTCAATGCCAAAAATGTACTCTTATCAAAAGCTATTTATTTTAATAATAAACTCAAGCTAAAAGATTAAAGCATCATAGTTATTTTTTAATATTTTACTTAAAAAAATGTTTTTCGAACCTATCTTCTGTTAGTCTAAATTGTTGTCTGTGAAATATTACATTTTTGATACAAATTTTAATGATTTCATTTTCTTATTTAAAAGAATGGCATTTATGGACCAGCGTCCCAACCTGGGGGTGGCATGTTCTGGGCTTTCCCGGTTCGGGCATGGTGGCTTTTTCCCCGGTGCTCTCCCGGTGAGGTGTGTGAAAGAGCCCACCTATATCTAATACTATAATACGAGGAATGGTTGCCAAGTCGAAAATCGCCCCAGAATTAATAAACTCCGGTAAACTTGGGGGCTGGGGTTTTTGGCCACGAGGAATCGATTGGCGCCGGTTTTGAAGCGCTACGGTCGAGCAATTCGGAGTTACAGATAGGATATTTTCAAACTTTATTAGTTCGCCATAATGGCTACTTAAATTTTCAAGCGGTAACGTGCTACCATCTATAGCCAATATGGCGAACTAATAAAGTTTTATGTTTATGCTGTTATAGGTTTATAATATGTTTCTTATGTATGTATATATGTTTGGTTTTTCTAAATAAATTTGTCAAAAATATTGAACTTCAACTTTTACCTTTACTTTACCTTTGTATAGAATAGTTCCCTTTCCAAACTCTAACTTTGTTTAGAATAGTTTACAATGTTGCACTTTAACCGGTTATCTTTTCACCAATGGTTTCAAAAATTTTCTTATGGCGTGTATTGCTTTGATAAATCACAATTGAAAATTTAAATCTTCGAGTTAGCTTCGATACCTGTTTTCTCCGAGCGCAGCTCGGTCACCCGCTGGTATAAAAAAAAGCTGTGAAAGCGGTTGTATGAGTGTCATCTTCATACGATCTAGAAATCAGACTTCTACCTTCAGCTGCTCAGGGGTCTTAACTCTCAGAAGCTCCTGTAGAAATTGGGCTTAAATCGTTGCCTTAGTCAGCAGACTCGTATGTGACAAGTGCAGAAGTAACAATAACAAAAAGAAATTTTGGAAAAAAATTAGCGAATTTCATATCAACTGTCCGCATTTTCAGTATACTATAAAATACAGAAAAAAAGCTTAAATTATTTTTAAAACCACTAATTAAAAAATAATAAATTATTTTTAGCCGTTTCGCTAAGATTTGCAACGGGAAGGATTGTTATATTGCCTACATAGGTTTGATATTGGCTTATTATGAGATATTTAGGCATATGAACAATGTTGTATGACATTTTGGCCATTACACTAGACACAGTATCTGTGATTCTGAATTTGAGTTCTATAACTATTGTTACAAATACTTTGACCTTTATGTAAACCAAAAATTGACATTCCAATTCACAGACCCAAAGAGCACTTTTGCTTTCATCGATGGCTTTTTTTAATAATCGCCGAATGAAATAATTCTATTTGTGTTTGTTGTTGTTGTGACTTATGGCACTTTACAAGCCCGCTGACAGATACTGTCGGCGATTTAAACCGAATTTGGGGTCTCTGGTTTTTGAAGTAGCGTCAACTAGGCTCAAGAGTATCACTTAGCTACTTCATGCTTCACACATTCACTTGCACACCCCTTTTTACAGGGGGCGCACTCACACAACTCACAGATAGAACATAGAAGAACACCCCTGCTGCCCTAACTGGGACTCCCAGATCATGTGGACCCTATGCCAGGACGTCGGCGGTATTTGTGTCATGCGTCGAACTAAAAATACTGACACAACTTTACCATAATAAAAATTTTACAACATTACATCCAATGGTTCTTTTGTGAAAAACGTTTATCATTTGGGAAAGACTTTAGGATCATCCTGTATTTGTATATAGATAACTGTAGAGCGATTCGCATACCATGCAAAAAATGTCCACGAAATGCTTCTGCGGACGATATTTCCTGCGAGCCATAAAAGCACCTTTTTTTTCATAATCCGCTTTTCATGGTTTGCCCTCTTGTAAATACTACCTCCAATTGTGTGCGCCCCCCCCCTTAATCGCAACATCCTAATCCACCAGAAGACCCACTCCCCTCCCTTCGTGCTTCTTTTCTATTTTTTGACTTTGGTCGGTGACCGAATGAAAGAGATGGATTATGAGCAGGACGATGGGCGTCCCCGAGGGTCATGTGCTCCGGCATCCATTTTCTTCCTCCACCCTCTCTCTGACTTCTTCTTCTCCTTCTGTCATTTAAAAGGGGGGTGGGTGGAAAAGTGTGGTGCGTCGTGCCCGTGATGGATGGGTTCGAGCGTTTGTTCTGGAATATTTATCGCTGGGCCGCGACCGCCGACTGTAATTGGATGACTTATCAGAGAACTCTTTACCTGCGCGGAGGACTCTTTTTTACTCGGTCGGGGGAGTGGGAAGGTTTTATTTGAATAATTAGACGCATTCAAAGAGAATGGGGGATTATTTAGTGGAGTGAAAAAGCTTAAAGAGCTTAGATTTGGAGAGCGATATATATTCCCCCCTTTTTTTCCCCTACATTCTCTTTCGGCATTTCCTTTTTGTGAAATCGACAAACAAGGATTTTTAAATTTCTCCTAAAGGTAAAAATGTACGTTTTTTTCCCTATCATTTAACATATATTTTATAAAAAGAAAAGTGCACAAGTTTATTCCGTTGAAAACTATCATTTATTGCCCCAGAGCAGATATTTCTTTGTCAACAAAAGTTGGGGACATTATATCCGAGGAAGAGAATTTTCATATACTGTATCTGATGGAGGAAATTAAATATCGTAAAAGAACTGAAAAATCTGACATCATTTCAAAAACTACTTGATTAAGAAAAGATGTAATAGAAATTTTTTTTCCTTCTTAAAGTTTTATAAAGAGGAAACTTATTTTATACTTATTCTTTTATAAGCGCATACACACAAAAGAAGGAGAATATTAAATGATGAGTCTCTACTTAAAATATAAGATGCAATTTAATTAAAATAGTAAGTTCATTTAACTGAAGCAATGCCTTTGAAAAATAAGATTCAGTAATGTAATAACTTCGTTTATTGTTTGCTGTTGTTCGTACTTATGGCAGTATAATAGACAAACCCACTTTCGAAGTCAGCGACTTTAATCCCCCCCCCCCCCAAAAAAAAATGTTGAGCTGATGTTGAAGTTACAACGGAAAGGTAGGCGCTGTAGCTTCTGAGCATCCGAGGGCAGAAGTCTGACTTCTAGCTAATCTTCATATCATATAAAAGTCACACATCCCTTTTTTATGGGGTGGGGATTCATTCACCCACCTCACAAATAGAATATAAGGTAAAGAACAACCTTGCCCTAATCAGGATTTGAATCCGGGGCACACAGATCACAAGAAAGACGCAGCCCTCTAGATCAGGACTGTTTGAAATGTATAAATATGATTTAATTATTTATTTCAGAATGGCAACGTTATTTAAGAAATATTTTTAGATGTTTCCTTATACAGATGGCAACATGTAGATCCATTCCAAGATGGAATAAACGGAAGTTGAATATATTTCCTGTAAGATATTCTGGAATTTTCTTGTCACGAGGGGTCAATTTCTTGCCGAAAGTCAGACCCCTCACAGAAAGAAATCCTTGGTTTGAACCCTTGTCTGAGGGTGACCCTTGAGAAAGTCCTCTGGCCGGATTCTTTATTACTTCTGATTCCTTGGATGTAAATATTTCTATTTTACTAATATCTATTCTTATGTTGTTCAGTTCATTTGTATTTTAGTTGAAGTGGCATTAGCCCTCTCTAAACACAATGTATATTTATTCTCAATAAATTCCGTAGGTAAAGTTCATATATATTTTGTTCTTGGGTTGATTTCTTGCAAGATATTGTTTTTCCTTTTTTAATGTAGAAAACGAAAGAAAACCACTTTTTTCTTAAACAACTTTAATAAGGACGTGGACTCATTTAGTTTAATGTAATCTGCAAGACCATAAAAATTTAAGTTTAAAAATGCGAATGGAATTTGAAGTCGATGGAGTTGGAACATTAGTATGACAGATTTATTCTGAGACTTAATTTAACCAATAAGATATTAGAGATTGAAGTGTGGCTTATTCATGCCAGTTTTATGTTTGAATCCTAGCAAAATAGACACAAATTTTCTGTATTTCAATTATTTAATCATGATTCTTCCATTTTCATTGATCTAACATCATTTTCTAATTTCTTTTTGTTTTCACCTTCTTATTTACAGTCCTGCTGTATTATGCATTTGTAACCGCCTGACTCAATTTATAATTTCTAATGCAGCACGAGGCTTGAATAAATAATGATATTTTTTTTTTAACTCAGTCAATTATTTCAAAATATAGGAAAATTATGTACATTGAAGTAATTTGGAAAAAATTTATTGTTTTGCATGTTTTAAAAATTTACATGAACCCGTATTACATATTTTCAGTTTGATTTAAATATTGCTAATATACTGACATTAATACTTCGTATACAATGGTAGATCCAAATCGCTGGGCGAAGTTTTGAAGTTTTAATTTCAAATCTGCAATTCAATAAATTTATTAAGTAATTTAAAATGTAAAAGTTACCGAAAGATGTCTGAATATCTCAGATGTCCTTGTACTAGTATTGGAATTCAATAAGAATATTTGTTCCAAATAGGGTAAGTCATATAATTAGGAACTTAAGTAAAGTTTTAGGTCAACGGTTAATTTTTTTTTACCTCCATGCGTTTGATAATATTCGACCGAAGGATATAGTTTTGTTCATTCTTCGTTATTGCTTATTATTTCTTTATTTGTTTAAATTGTCTTATTCGATGTAATGTACAACATTTTCAAAAATTTTGTTCATTGAATTCGAACAACAACAACAATAAAAGTCTTTAAAAAAACCCTATCCATGATTACAGCCCTTCGTTTCGTTTAACCAGTTACATCTCATATTTTTCTTTCATTTTTTTATTTTTTTACAATATTATTCTTTATTAGATAGAAATAGCTTATATGTACTTAGCCCCATAGATCATAGACAGCACCAAAATCAATGAATCATTTATTTTTATGTAATATTAGTTTTCAGGAAACCTAGAAATAAATTATTTGAAATTAGGCATGAATATTCAAAAAACTATAACTGAATTTTGAAAATTTTTTTATGAGTGTACAAAAAAAAAAATTGAGAAGAGTAATGCTGAAAATAAACCCTTTTACAAAGTGCAAAAAAGAAAGTCCCATTTTATTAAGTTCATATAATTTCGTATTGTTGAGAGCACAATTTCATCATTGCAGATACGCCTAAATGAAATTTGTTGTATTATTTGGGCGCAAATTAAGGAAGTATCGATTTATTTTGAAAAATGTTATTTTTACATAATGATTATAAACAACCTTCAATTGGAAAACAGCAGGCGAGTTTTAATCTATACTTATAATAAAGCTCAAAGTGTGTGCTTGTGTTTGCGTCCTACAGGTCAGACCAACAGCTACCAAATTTAGCACATGCATACCTTGAGGGTCGGAAATGTGCACTTTGGAGCATTTTTTTTGGAATTTTTAGTTAAAATTTTAATCAATTAAAAATTAAACCGTTAACTACCAACAACGAGAAAACTCGTAGATTGCGTTCTTTTATAGAACCAAACCATCTATGTTATTAGATGACACCTTCTCTGCTACAGTTAAAAGCTGGCAAAGAAGGGGTTCATCTCATGAGATAGAGGGTCTCGATATCAGACGAGGGTAGTGGCAGGGAACGTTTTCAGCAAAATTTTGATGTTGTTCTGCTATAAATATCGAAAATATTATGATAAAATTGATAATTTTACAATAAAATTGCCTTTTATATCATTGAAGATAAAAAAATTAACTTTATAATGATACTAATGTTTCAGTCAATAAGTCAAATTTCTATTTTTAATGAATTTTTTTAAAAAAATAATTTAATCACACTTTTTAACAACTGAAAATATCACTAATTAATCCAATATCAATATCACTGTTTTGGCTGAAAATGTCACAAATCGGATAAAAAGTCCTCACATTTTAATATTTATTTGTCCAGTAGTTTTTACTGGCTAAAAGTTTTTAGATAGGAAAAATAAAGATCATAACGATCATTTTTTAAAATTGCGAAGCATAAATTAAAGTATATCAAGTTCGGTCAATTGGGAAGTGTGAAAGAATTGGAAATAACTGAACCCATTTCGTGCACTAAAACTCCACAAAATGCGACAACACTGTCTCCATACCTTATGAGCCACGTCGTCCCGAAATTGCCATAACCCAGTTTCACACTTTAGCGAGGCAGATGAGCGTTAATCTATTGAAATATCAGTGTACCCTGGAATCGAAATCAATTTACCTCCGCTACTTCCCTGATAGCCGAATCCAACAATTGGATAATCTGGCAATAGATTCAATGCCTTATCGGAATATCAAATTATCTGCCTTCCATCTTTGGCCTTGTGGTAGCGTTGATTAATGGACACTTAACAAGAGATCAGAAGCGACTTGCGGACCTGAAGTGGCTGTCCTGATACATTAAGACGCTAAATGCGGATAAATTGTGTATCGTTTATCCAGGCCGCTGGAATTCATCGGAGTTCTAGAAGGGAAGGCCATATGTTTGCCTATTAGACATGAGTAGAGAAAGTCGTAGGTGCCATTGGTAATCGAGTTCAAATGATTCTCGAGGGACTTGCTGCTAAAATATTGGGGATCCAGACATCTCTCGATAAGTCAGCGATGGTGATAATATTTGGTTTGAGATGAATGCAGGAAACTCCTGATATTTTCCTGATTTCGATGCGAAATATATTGATAATCATTATTTAGTTACTCAGCGACTGAATAGTAAGATATATTCGGATTTGCAAAAATATTGAACTGCTTGACTGTTTTATTTTCTTTACTATCCAATATGATGACACCTTCTATTTTGGGAATATTTTCTTACTTTGTGCCCAATAGAATTCCGTTCAGTATTTGACTTATGTATTCGAAGTAATTTTAATATTGAATTATAATCGTTATGAGTGGTTTATATTTTGCTTACAACCATCAAAATTCGATAAATAGATGCACATAATTCCCTAGGGTAAATCAATTAAAGGTTATTCAAACTGTCATAATTATTATAAAAACTAGGAAGCAGAATATTCTTCTCAATGTTTTACTGATGGTGTCTCAGTTTGTTTTTAATGAAGTAATAAAGAGCGATCGATTTATTGCTATGAATATAACTCAAATGATTATTAATATGAAGGAAATTAAAAAATTAGCAATGAAAAATAAAGCAATATTTGAATTTATGGATTTAAAGAGTTTCAATGGGAAAAAACACTTTGAAGAATAAGAACTGATGTCAAAACTATTATTATAATGCCAATATTAAACTAATTATTATAAATGGCATTACAGTATAAGGGCATATATAACATTTTTATCTGAAACAGAATATTATTGCTTCAGTTAATATTATGCGCATAATATATTTTAGAAGTGAGTAATGCTTTTTTCTTACAATATGTACTTTCTAATTTGTAAGATTCCTGGATTTTCTACATATGTTATAAAGCATTTATGAGAATTTTCGCTTGCAAATTAAAAACAAACAATGAAATTTAGATACTTGTTTAATGATTTTTTCAAAGAAAAAAATTTAAATATGCATATTTCGAATAAAAATTCCACAATGTATATTCTCTCTGCTTTCTAGTCCAAATATATGCGATATTCGAATTTGTTGTTAAAAACCAAATCTTTGAAAGACTAATGTGCAAATTACTTTTATTTCTTTAAGCTCTTTTATTGAAAAAATATTTTACAATACTCATATTTTTTGCTGTCATTTATAAGTTACTGGAACAATGTTTTAAATTAATCTTTTTGTGATATCGATTACATGTAGTATATGAAAGGCAGAAATTGCAAAAATGAGATTAAAGTGTTTTGCATTCATAAGAAAAAAAAATGGATTTTCTGAATTTTCCCAATGGTAAAGGATATTGTAACGCGTTACAATTAGCGCTACAATCTCAATAATGTCTATAAACTGGGATATGTTTCAGACAAAAAAAAAAGATCTCAACTCTTTTCCAAGATAAACTATGGACTGAAAGCCATCAAATTTTGACATGAAATTACTTCGTTATTAGTAAATGATCACTCAGAAATATTTTTCACAATTTAATTTTTTTTTTCGATTTTGAATTTTAGTGAAATAATTAATTGAAATGCTATATTTCGCTGCGTTGGCTTTGGAGCACATGACTGAACAAAAAGTTACGACATTTCTTTGAAGATTAAAAAGTAGCCTTTCAGTGATTTTTTTCGATACAATTTTTGCTTAGATATTAACAAAATTTTAAATTATTTTTCAGCATATTTCACAGTATTACTTTTGTTATATGTTATGTGCAATGCAAAAATATTAAATACAATTTTTCTTTTAGTTTTAATTTTAGTGCTTTTTGTCATAATTTAGAATAAGTCGTTGAAAATAATGTGAAGACAAATCAAGTCTAAAATATCATTTTATGGCGTTTCAAATAATATACCTGAATGATCTTGAAAAAAATTATTTTTATTTGATACATGAGGGATTTTTTTTTTTGCTTTTATTTCAAACATTCAAACAAGCTCAATTTCTTTTTCCTTCTGTATTGCGGCTCACTCGTAAACATTCTCTGTTGGAAACCCCCACTCCCACCCCGTCGTACAATACGTCATTGTCCTATGACGGTTCTTCCCTCATAGGACAATGACATAGAATGTCCACAATTGAACAATGAACGAATTCGCTGCTTCCAATCTCCCCAAATCGAATTAAAAGACATTTTTCATAAAGCTTCCCATCCACATTTTTACCTTTTTAAGAATGATTGGGTTTCACTTTTTTTTATTTGTTTTAGATTGTGTTTTATCATGCTGTTACTTTTTATAGATTTTAAAAGTTGACAAGTCCAGGAAAATGATGCAGTTTCAGAAAGAGTTTTCGAAAACTTTAAAATACGATTAAATCTCACAGTATGCTTGGTACAGTTTGATCAAAAACGGTTCTTGCGCCAATAAACTCCATCCATCAATCAATTAATCAAACTTCTTTATTAATTTATAATGTCCAAGAAAAGTTCACTCTTCAAAAATTCTCGAGTACTTAGGAGAGGAATTATTTTTAAGTACAAGTGACCAAGTACTTAAAAAAAGATAATTCAAGTGCATTACATTTTTTTTCATTAAAGTTTCCATGGAATCTATGGAACATAATCTTTCCGCGACGGAATATTTCTGGGAGTAGAATTATCTCTTTACTTTTAAAGAGATGCAAATTTTTCTTTTCAATTTGTACTTCTTCACAAGCTAATGAGCGCCGGGAGCTATTACGGTTACCTCTCATAACCTAGGATACGACACCAATGCCTCCATCTCTTTCCGCCCTGGTGGCTGACCAAAAACTTGGAATATTTTCTGCTTTCGGCGAAGCTTATTGGCGATTATCGAGGAAAAGCATTTTCCGCCCTTCCAGAAATTACGTTCTCCGCATGTTAAGCACACTCCACTAATTTCTCCGCAGATCTGGGCACAAAATCGAACAAGGGACTGACGCGAACAGCGGAGACGAAGAAAAAAATATATCGTAATTCTTCCTAAGTTAAAGAAGATTCCGTCCCTAGGAGAAACGACATCTTGCAGAGGGTAAATTGTCAATGCAGACAAAAGCTGGTTGGCTGCCTTGGAAAGCTTATTACAACCTCTGTTGAGAAATAATAATAAGTAAATAAGTAAACGACACAAACAACTAAAGAAAAAAAAATAATAACACATAAAACTAAAGAAGCAGGGCAGGGGGAATCTTGCTTTCTAATTGGAAGAAGAAGCGGGCTCTTCCGTACTTTGTCCGTAACGGATGTTACCCGGGAAACAAGCGGATCTGACTTCCCTCTACTTTGCAGCAGGGAGGTAGGCTCTAGCAATTAATGTCACTCAACGGCATTACCTTTTTCTCCTTCCTTTTGCAATTGGGCGGATGGAGGAGAAAAAAAAGGGGGCTCTCTCTATACCTTAATTCTTTACCTTAATCTCCAGGACGGGTGCGTTTGCTGAGAAAATATTAGTGTTATTTTTAGACTTATTTTTGGACCAATATTAAAGATTTTTTTCTTTTTCTGAGCGGTATCTCCTTCAAAGTGAAGTGGTCTGCTGGTTGTTAGATTCACAGAGCTCTTCTTTTTATCAGCTGTTAGGAAACTGGAATTGTAGGTGGATCTCCGAACCAATGATGGAATGTTTCGTTAAAGAAATATGATAAGAATTATTGTTCGTTTAAACAATCTATTTATCAGTATTGTGTATATTTAGGTTTCTTTTTGCTGGAGTGATTTTCTTTGTGTGTTATTGTTACTTTTTCCCCTTGGATTGAACACCAATTGAAATTCAAGTTCAAGAGATCGGGAAAATAGGGTTGCATTAACTTCTGAGGGCAAAGCCCCTGAGCCCCGGAGGGTAGAAGTCTGACTTTAGCTCAAATGATGATGGCGCGCTCACACAGATCCTGTTTTATAAGGGCTCTTTCACAACCTCACAGATAGAACACAGAGTAAAGAACAACTATGCCGGAAACAGAGCTTGTCTAGACCATGGGGAAACCCGAGGCCAGGATGCGAATTTTCTTTGTGTTTCGAATATTAACAAGCTCAAATTTAAGACAAAAAGGACACATTTTCAATTAAAAAAACTTTCCACACTGAAATAGGATTCCCGAATTAATCATAAGTAAAACAACATAGAAATAACGTTTGCAGTTTAAATTTGTATATTTAAATTTTAGGTTTCGTTTTATTTTTATAGTAATCTTTTCGAAACTGTAATATGAAATGCAATATAGCTGCTTTTAAATTGCTAAGGACCCTAAAAATAACTCATTTATAATTTAATAAAAGTATGGTGATTGAAAAAAAAAATATAGAAAATGAGAAACATGGAATGCTTGATATTATTGTTTGATTTAGGAATCTCAGTGCTAATTTTTTTATTTTGCAAAAAAAATTATTTGTATTTTTAAAATCGCATATGAGGAATTCTGAGAATAATTGATTGAAATTCTAATAAGAGGAATGCTTTTAACACTGATATTAAGACACGTTTTCAGAAGCTATTTCTTAATGTATTTGTTTCTGAGCGTTATGGACGAGATTACAGAATATTACAGCTTGGTAAAATTATTTAACTTGAGATTTACTAAGAAAATTATTGAAAATCTGAATAGGTTTTCCTTGAAAACACAGAAAATCTAAATATTAAAAATATAAATAAAAAAAAATCTTGGAACACTTGACAAAGAAATCAAATATATTTTATAGATAGAATGTAGAGACAGAAAATTATTGTTATAAAAAATATATAAATCCCAATTATAAAATGAATTAATGTAATGCTTTGTCAATCCAGAGATAAAGTTGAATAAAATAAAATGTTTTCCATTTTGCATTTTTGCAATAAATAGGGTAAATTTTGATAGATTTTTTATTTAACAATTTTCCTCGTGTGATTGCAAATTTTTACGTTTTGAACTTACGGAATAAAAGGAAATACACATTTAAGCCAGAACACAAACAAAGATATTTTTAATATGAAGACGATTTAATAAAAGATATTCTGAGAATCAAATTTTAAAACTAATTATTTCAGCTAAAAGTTTCAACACATATTTTGTGTTTATGCTTCCACTATCGAAGAATATTGGAAGCATCTTTTCTCATCTGAAAATGCTTATCCTCGATGAAAATTCTAGCAATTCTATAGATTCTTATAACAACCGCAGTAATAATCTGCCCGAGCTTTGCATTATTATAGAGTTTCATATCGTGACTTAAGCGGAAGAAGCAATGTCTGTGAAAGAAAAGCTTCTCTAAGGAATAGAAGACTTCGTACTACTCATTTGCCCAAGATAGAATTCATATGTCTGTTTTGAAGTTAGGCTTTATTTTTTTTTATCTCTGTCTTATGTTGAGAATGATGGAAATTAAGCCTCATATTTTCTAAAACATACTTGCATACTCTCTAATAAAAGTTTTATCCCAAAAATTGCTTTGCAAGACACCAACGTACAGTAACTATTAAATATTAACCTTTGGCGTAAATTTAGAATTTTTATTGGATCTATTGTATAACCTTCGCCGATTAGTTCCTGACATGAGATTAACAGAATTAGAAAGTCGAATTTGTGTCTTAGATGTGTTCTTCTCAACCGATTGAAACATAAATTTCTTATGCAATTACAGGAATTTTACATGTACTCGCAAAGTGACACTCCAAATTTGACAGTTTTTAGTCATTGCTTTATTGATTTATCACGTTTACATATTTTTGAAAGTACAGGCTAACAGAAGGTCAACACCTTGTAGGATACTTGACTCAGAATTGTACGGATGTATTGAATATGCATGGTAAATCTCTGTACCGAATTTTATTTATCTAATGTTTTTCATTTTGTAGTTATCGTTTCAAATTATAATCGAACAGTCGGACAGACAGACTTTCACCGTCTTCTCGACTGTTTGCTCAAAATGGGATATATAATCATAAATTTTATGTAAAAATCATACATCAAATTTCATAATTCTAGGTCAAAACATATTTCTGTCACATTTGTCTATAACAAACAGAAAGGCGAAATGCTGAAAATACGTTCTTCGAGCTCAGAAAGGTCAGAAACGAGAAGATTTGTCAAAATCTCGGTTCGAATTTTTCTTTGACGATTACAGCACATTTGATTGCTGCATTAAAAAGTAAAAGTTGAAGTGGATTTGAGCGTCTAGTCTGAAAGCTGATGATATAAAAAGGTTTTAAGCTTGATTCTTCTGTCCTTTTGAATATACACTCTTTTAATTGTAACAGCGGTATTCATAAATTCGCATTTTGTATGAAATACTTAACTAAAACGATTACAGTAATTGTAATCGTTTTAGTTAATAATATATATATATATATATATATGGAAACTTATGGAATATACTTATTTAAGTTTAAGAAAAAACTTAGCTGTACCGCTGCTAAAACAAAATTGTGTGTTGGAAAAGCTAATTTTGATAATTTCATAATATCTTTACAATGAACAACAATATACAATGAAAGGTATTGAGGAAATATAATATTGATTCCGCTTTCTTCGAAGATGAAATTGTGATTATTAAAAAAAAAATCCCTTTTTATTGATAAAAAAGAACTATCTGCTTATTAGCTCTAGTTTTGCAACTTGAGGCAGTCGACCTGCATGTCGCAGTTTACAGGCAGCGTTTTGACTAATGAACATTTTCCTGTTTAGAAAATGCGATGTGATGCACTAAAGGTGACATCGTCAGAAAGTGCTCTCTCAAATCATTGGGGGCAATCATATTTATGTTTGTCACTTGACAACAACATCGTTGCTCCATAACATAGATGTCTCTCTATATAAGTTAAACGGAAATAAATAGTTTTAAACCACCGACCGAAGACTCCCTGTGTGTGGTGCTAGTTGACACATTTATAAATCTGTCGTGGTCACAAAGTTCTCTATATCGAGAGTAATACCTCTGGGAGTACTGGATCAGAGGTGATCGTTCTCTGGTTCAGGTCTAAATTACGATCTTCTTCTTCTTGTATACAGCCGACCACCTCGCCACCACTGAACGTAGCAATATCGACATTACGATCTGTGGATAAATGAATGAGATGGATAAATAAAGAGCACCCAGCAAAAAGGGTTGTGATGTGTGTGTGGCTAAGTCGTACTCTTCCCCCTAGATGACGCTGCTGAAGAACGGGATACTTAAAAATTTCGGTTTAAAATCGCTGACAGTTAGTCAGCGGGCTTGTTGATGCCACCAGAAACAAAAAACGGAAATAAACCATTGTTTTATAAAAGCTCAGCGATTGTTGCGATGCATTGTAAATGCTATGGCCAACATAGATGCGATGCATTGTAAATG
>JAPMOQ010006428.1:832143-842805 GCA_026543055.1 Argiope trifasciata | reverse complement strand
AACAAAGAGTTGCAAAGTAAAATAAAAAGAATATAATTTTTCACATTATTCGTTCAAAATTTTGAATTACATACCGCCAAGATTTTACGTTATTTTAACCCTGCTTGTAAAACTGTCTTCTTTACTAGAAAACTTACTGCGTTAGGAAGCAACATTACGGATTCTCAACAAAGCACGGTTATGCGCGCCTAAGTTATTTGGACTGCACAACAAGTATTGATCTTTCCCCCAGAAAATTATATTATTGTATTTGGCAATTTATTATTTTGATTTATGAAGCAAAATTTTATATTTTGAAGCGAAATCAAAATTTTTGCAAGCTTTGCTTTCAGAAACGGCGGAAAATAAAGGGATCTTATTAAGTTGAAGGGCTCTTAAAGGGAATAAAGTTAAAAATAAGTTTATTTTCTTTAGGAGATATTTTTATGTTGAATTTGTAACAGAAACGTTGAACATTAACGCCATTTGTTTGTCAACGATTCCGTTCTGAAGATCGTATGATCTTATTGATAATGAAATGGTTTCATAACCCAAAGACAAAAGAATTTCTGTCATTAGTGATTCTCCAACTTGGGACATAAGCAACTTGAGAAACGCAGAAGATGAAATCTCTTCCGATGAATCGCAAATATCTTTTGAATTTGAATAATTGAAATTAAAATGGTTAAAAACTGATTGCCCCAAAACTGAATTTTATAATGATATTACATCATGAAATTGTTCTTCTTTTCTTATAAACAAAAGCAATATCATTAAACGGATTTCATATGATATGCATTTATCCCATTTGAAAAAAAATTCGGTAAATAATTTCCCTTATTTTTAAAAGAGAGCACAAAATAATTCGCCGCGGCTTATAAAATAAGGAAGGGAATAATGCTCATAGCTTAAATACCGAAAGAAAAATGAAGCGGAACGGAGCAGTAAGAAAAGATTATCTTGATTAAAAAAAGCGGTCTTTTCATCTTTTTAAAAGAACATTTAATACTCATGCATTAAGCACATTACTATTTCAGTACGAAAGCAATAAGGAATTCTAAATACTTATCGGCCACTCACTTCCATAAGCAAGTGTAAAATCTGTATTTGCTAATATATACTAAATAGCATTGTAAGCAAACAGTTCGCTGCTATATATAGATTTTTTTCTTTCTTACTCGCAAAAGGAAAACATTTTTGATTGCGTTCTCAGAAATAACAGCGATAAGTCCCGGAATAAAAGCAAAAACGGAGTCCCGACTCGTTTGTGTGCTAGAAAAACATCTCAGCAGCGAAACAAGTAAAATTACTATTTGCTGAGCCGGAAAAATTTCACCTCACTTGTGTTTTTTTAATATTTTTATTCCATTTTTTTATTTTTCATGACAAGAGCAAATAAACTCGGCAAAATGAATCTCACGCATTTTGTAGGGAGATGGCGAGAGAGTTGGGTAGCATGGGGGGAGGTGGTTGAAGACCTCTCCTCTTTTTTTCACTTCACCCCCTGAAAAAGGCCACCGTTAGGTGTTCGAAAGATTCCCCAAAGATGCTGCCGTGTTCCTTTACCACTTTTAGTTTCTTTGCCGGAGTCTTTGCTCCTGCGTGTTGCCACTGTGCGACAAAAATTCATAATTACACCCGAACTAATCTCTCCGCCCCCCTTCTTTTTTCTTCTGCTGACGTGGCTGCCGCATACCATCTTGAAGGTCTTCACCACACCTCCACATCGATAAATAATTCCTCTGCTTATGCTCTTTCTTCTTCTTGTTGTTGTTTCCCCTTATCCCGAAAACTTAACGAAGAAACGAGTTTCGAAGGCAAAAATTGTCTTTGTCATTGAATGCTTCGTTGGATTCTTCGGCCAGGCTTTCTACACACTGAAGGGAAAACTCCATTGTGATGATAAACTGGCGTAATATTTTTCTTTTTTTCTCTTTCCCCTTTTCTTTTTCTTTTTTTTCTTTTTTCTTTCCCGGGCCGAGCTGCTTTCCCACGCACACAGCCTACATGGTTTTCGCCTTCGCTGGTTTACATAATTGCTCAAGGCTTACCTGATTCAAAAGTTTTCATTAAAATCCAAGGTCTCGGTCCGGGTTCTGAATCTTTCTTTTCTCTTCGTTTTGTTGACTTCCATATTTGTAATTTAAATGACTCCCCCTCTTCACTCATTGTGATGAGGAAGAACAAAACGACTTTTCTTCCCGGCGACAATGTATTCATTAAAATTTTAAAACCAGCGGTGCGCTAAGCAGCTGCTACTAGTGGCGATGCTCGAGACGACCCTCCTCCACCCCCCTCTGACATTTTTTTTTCTTCTTCACTTTATTTACAAAAATGGAATCAAAACTCGACAAAAGATATGCCAGTGTAACGTTTTTTCTTTAAATTTATTTATTATTATTCGTTCCTGTTGTGGTCCTTCCGACGTTTCAATGCCAGTTTTCACCCTCTTAACAGAAAGAATTGTGAATGTGAATTTGATCGTAATTTAAGAAGGAGATTTTTCTTTTTTTTATATCCCTTATCCCCTTTTGGGGTTTTGCATAATTTGTCTTTCGCCCATGAATTTTCGAGATGGAGTTCTTGCGCTAAGGCGCGGAAAAATTAAAAGTTCTTTTCTGTTTATGATGATTAGAAGTAAGAAAAAATATTTGTTAAAAATATTTCATTAACTTTTATTTTGTGAAGTATTTGCTAATGATAAGCATTAAAATAATTTAATTAAAATATCAAGCATAACAATTTTACTTTAATCAACGATGAAGATGTGGATAAAAGACTGAAGGCCTGCTGGGACTTGTATAAGATTATGAAAAGAATAAATCGCCAGTATGAAAATTTTTGTTACAGGATTCTTGCAGAAATAGAATTTCTTATAAACACTCATACATAAACTTTACATCAATATGAAATATATGACTAAAATAATATTAAACTCCCTTATATCGTATGATTTAAAGGAGGTGTCATTAAGTTTTATAGCTTGATCATCAATCAAAACTAATAATTTTTGCATATAAGCAAACACATAGGTGTAAAAGTATACTTATGTGAATTGCAAACGATGCAGTATAAATCTTTATTATTGTAGCAAAAACAGGTTGTGCGTTTTTCTCGGTCAAAAAGATGTGACATTCACGATGAACATTTTGTGAAGTTAAGTATTTTACCATTCACTTTCATATGATCGACAACTCGTGAATTATAAAAAAACACAATTTTGTTGTTGTTAAGTATGAAAGTACAATAAGCGGCAAAATAACAATGGCAGCCAAGATAGCCTGAGCCTTATTATGGGAACGAATGTGTAGACCAGGGATGGCAAACATTTATTTGTTCTTTTGCCATTTGTTTCTAAAGAGATGTCTAATGAGGTAGAGACGTGCCCGTCAAATAATTTTGACTTGTGTTTATTGGGAAGAAAATAAAACTAAATACTAACGACTCAAAACTCTTTATTTTCTCAATGAAAAAATACATTTTGCTCTGAGTAATTGCAGAGGTTTTAGTTAACATGTCATTCAAATGAAAGCGACGTTAGTGTGACTTCTGTTATTGCAGATTAGGTGACAAATAAATTACATTAGGATTATAAGATGTCATTTATAGCAGAATGCAAGGCTGAATGAGAATCATCTGTCAAAAGGCTTTTAAGCGAGTTTTAAATGTTATTCAACTCTGAAAATAACGACTGGCAGGTATAGGTAGATGAAAATATGCTAAAAACAGCCTGAGCTATCTTCTTCAAACAGTTATATGTTTGAATCGAATTTCACGTTTCCAAAATTTCGGTACTTTCATTTTCACTTGTATTGCTTGCTAATCTTTCTGTTTCAATCCATTCCAACTTTTTTCTTTACTTCAATGAATTTGTGAATTCCTCTTAAACTAGACTGGACTGGAAATCTATCCGTTGCATTTCAAATTATTCAGTTTCCAATCAATCGAATTAGGACAAATTCAGTTTATCAAATGAAGTCACATGCCAGCTGTTTTGACGGGCAGCTAGCCCAAAATATTGTGTCGCGTGCCATCCCTGGTGTAGACAATGAGATAACACCGATGGTGAAAAAAAAATTCGACTTAGAATTTTATTGTGATTCGTCTTAAATTTTTAATGACATACGGAAGGGATAAGACTTTTCAATGTAATTAGTATTAGAAGAACCTACATTTGACTTTTTCCGAATCAGCGCACCAGAATAATTTCAAAGAAGGTAGAAAAAGGAATCTGTTATAATCATGGTGAAACTGGTACAGAAAGCGCTAAACTATTGTAGATAACATATAAAATTATTTATAACGATTAAATATTGTCATAGTAAAAAGGTTTTTTTTATAAACATTCGTTACATTTTACATGCTTTGTTGGTGAATAATTATCAGGAAATTTTTATTTAACTGATTGTGCAATTATTTATTGTGAAATATTCAGTTTATTTGGATATAAGATTAATGGAAAGCAGAGCATAAATGTTTTGCTTTTAGAAACTACTGAAATATACATAATACTGGTACCTGGTGCGTTGCTGCTGCAGGAGAAATTATCTTGGAAATATCGTTTGGAATTTGAAAGAAATGTCTTGTTTAGTTAAAAATGATATTTATTTTTTAGTCGGCAAAGAATGCATTCATTGAAATGGAAGGATATATAAAGGAGAAGCATAAATAGTATTTATTCTAATTTTGTTATACTGTTCTACAAACAAATATTCATTTTTATGTATTAGTTTTTGTATTCTTTTAGAATTTATAAAGCTTAGCGTTCTTTCAGAATGGCAATGAAATAAACTAGTTATTGTATCTCGTGATTTGTTTAATATTAGTTCAGAATTCTCAAGGTTACTGTTAGAAAATGTGATTAAAATATTTTCTTTTAAAATAGGTAAAACATAGAAAATATATTTATACCATAAAAACTTTAATGTAGTCAAAAAGATAATTTTTTGAAAACTAAGATGGTGCAAAATTATATGTACTTTAATATTTTCGGAGGTTACTACAAAAAACGCTAAACTTTATTAAATATTTAGTTAAAATTTGAAGTCTGTAAGGTTGGTTCCCCTTTCTCGCACACTCTCTATTAAAATTATTATCTCAGAGGAAGATTTACATACAATAGCTACGAAGTATGAGCATCTAGCTTGAATTTAGCATCTTTACTGAAATGTGTCTCCTTGGCGAGTTATTTGGCGGTTAATCCTTGGTTAATAGATGCGCTAAATAGATTCGAAAATATTTTTTGTACTTTAGATTATTTTATTATGCCTATAACCCTCACGTAAATGCAAGAAATAGAATGACCAAGTTTCATCGCAATCGGATGAGCGGTACTGCAGCGCATAGAGACATACGGACAAACATTCCTTTTTATTTATACAGATTACTCACTTCTGTTACTTCTACAGCTTTTTGAATTCACGTGCATTTGTTCATTAAATTTCTTATTCTAGTAAATTTTGTGTTTGTGTCATAAAAAAAACTTATTCTACTCGTAATAATTTGAAGTGCTGGGACTCACGCTAAGAAATTTAAAGTTTGTCTTGAATCTATCACCGTTTGTAATGGAAAGGAGATAAATCTGGCTGTCAGGTTTTTGTTTCGCCCTTTCCGAACGAGTGTTAATAATTAGTGAAATAAACGCCCGCCATCGCGAGGATGAGTTTTCCGAATTTGCCCAGCGCAGATTAATTATCAATTAATCAAGCCGGCAGAGTTGGAAGACCTCCAAAATTCCTCCACAACACTCGTTTCTGGCGACCGCATTTCGCTGTAGTATTTTCTTAGGGGAACGCGACCAGAAGGTGTGGTGGTAAATCGCATCCGGGCAGCCCCTTTTCGAAAAGCAGGGAAGATTTATGCTTGCCGGATGGCGATGCCGTGGTGGGGCCGGACACACGGCGGGGGTTCACGGTGGGAGCAAATTACCGGGCATCACGTGCTCTTGCTAATCTGCCGCGAACCCTCCCGACGATAAAGCAGCTTCTGGGCACCAGACGATGGAATTAATCCTCGTCAAGCCACCTCTCGTTTCCATGACAACCTCCAACACCCCCAATTTAGATGCTGGAGGGGCTTTTATTAGGAAATGCCGGGGGGGAGTTCTGCCCCTCCCTGTCGACCTGTTCCTTTTGGCGGGGCGGTGAACAAAGGACATGCAGCAGAGATATAACCCTATGGTTACTGATAGGGCTGCAAATATACCGACACATATGCAGATTAGCCGCCCTGGCTTTAACAAAATTCCAGCACTCCTCGACTGGGGCGCATTTTATCTTCCCGGAATTCCTGCAAACCGGAAGCTTCCGCCGCAAGCATAACTGGCAACTCTTTTTTATTATTATTGTTATTGTCATTTGTTTATTTATTTTTGATCTCCTGTTCAAACAACTTGTAGTTTTGTGTGCTGGAGATTGGAATGCTGGAATTCCGAAACTAGAAACCAGAATCGAATCGGAGTCTTTTGTCTCAGAATGCATTTTCGAATAAATACTGGATCGAAACAGGTGTTGGCGGAGCGGAATGAAAGCGGAAAGGACACAGGTGTTTAGAGGAGTGTTGTCGTCATTGGAATTTCTTTTTTGTCTTACAAATTTATGGTGTTTTATATGTTCTGGCAATAAAGAAGAATAATTATTTGCATAATTTGGTAATTATAGCAAATAGTTATTAGATGGCAAGTGTGACTATTCTTATCAAGCGATTTTGATATCATTTTGATTTGCGTATAGGATATCATTGTTTTTTATTTTTATTTTTCTGTGTATAAAAGAGAAAACAGTTAAACGTAACTCGATACAGAATAAGTCATAAATTAATTTATGAAAATTGATTTAAATAAAAATGTCATCTCTACTTTTAATACAATCAAAGGCCAAAAAATCCAACCTGGATTAACCAAACGCATATAGTCGAAGTTATGATTATTAGATTTCAACATTACCACCTCTAATATTTCTCTTGAAATAGTATTTCAAAAGCTAAGTGATAATTTGCATATCTATAGAATTGAATTATTAGTCCTAAATGTTTGTTGTATTTGAATATTATTAATGTACAGTTAATAAGTAATCAAATTTTGTTTTTATTTAAAAAGAAAACGTGTATTTAAAATTTTATTGTACAAATAAAAAATATTGTTAGAATATCGATGAACTTATTTTTAGATAACGATAGGGGTGAATAATTCTTAAAAAGAGGGGGATTTATACTATAAATTATTATATTGCTTGATAGAATTCGTCTTCAGTTTCGCAGAATATTCGAAGTAATTTGTAATATTGAATAGAATTTCCTAGCAGAAATTTTCTTAGAAAGTTTGTTCAAAACTTTTGTTTAAAAAATATGAAGAAAAATGGTTTTCCTCAAATTATTTGAAATAAATTGTATGCTAATTAAGACGGTTCTAGAATAAAAAAGTTTTATTTTTATTTTTTAATTAGATTTTTTTTTACAAAATAATTGGAATAATAAAAGCAACATTAAGGAACCATTTGAAAAAAGAAAGGTATAAAACAGATTTAAAGAAAAAAAATTTCATTGAAAATATTATCATTTCCGTATAGATATATGTATATAATCTACTTTTAGCATCATATTATATAGTTTATTCTACCAGATTAATTTTCGTCATCTGACAGCAGTTGTAAATGGCAAGGTCCGTCCCAAAATATCCCTAGTGTTGCTTTAAAACGGTGCATTAATATAACTAAACAGTAAACCAAGTAAATTTGAAATCGGTTATAATTTTCCATCTTATTGCAAAAGTTGGAATTAAAAGTGAGATTTCAATTTTCATTCGGAAGAAAGTATAGTTTAAATAAAATTAATAGATATTTAAAGTCTGGGAAAAATCATGTTAAGAAATGAATTATTGAAACGACAAAATATTTTATGATGCTTCTATGAATAACGCTACTTCTTGAAATTTTTTTTCGAATTAGCTTTTTAAACCAATGAATATTTTATAAATTCGTTTTTCGAAGAATTTGCTTTATTCTACAGCCAATGTAGTCTTTAAACTTCATTATGATAAGAGAATATGGAAAATTAAGGCAAGGAATGACATTAAAAAAAGTAAACCAACAATAATTACATCGTTTTGTTGAACAATAAATCGCTTTTTTCAAACTTCATTCAGAAAAACATACAGAATTATTAAAATAGAATTATTTTAATTGAAAAAAAAAGATTTCAATACAAATATCTTTGTTTTCATTCATTGTGAACAAGCAATAACAAACAGAGGTAAATCTTTATTTTTTTTCTCCTACTTTTCTTTTTGTGAAAATAACAAAGAAAATGAAGAAGGTTCAATTAAAAAAAATCAAAGAATAAAGAATCCGAAAAGGTATGCGAATGATTTTTCAGATTGAATGGAATGAAAATGATAATAATAAAACATATAAAGAGAGGGCGCGAGAGAAATATCCAACTCGCTGCTGTCCTTTTTTTCTGTCCCCTGAGCTCTCTAATTCCATGCGTGTCATCTCACCCATTTCTTAAAACCGAAAAAAAAATAATAATAAAGTAGAATGAAATAAGAAAAAAAGAATTAAGAAGAAGAGGGAGATAAGCAGGCTCTTTCTAAAGGACGTCGAGGGAGCGAGAGGCTATAAAACGGAAGACGGTGACGTTGCCATGACGACGAGGTTGCCAGCCAATTAATTTGCCTTGGAGAGGGCGCTCCCGCATCCCTTCGGCAATAATCGCAACTCTTCTCTTAATTTTTATTTGTGGCACTGTCTGACCCCTGAGCCCCATTAAAAGGTCGACCGACATGGAGCACGGCTTCCGTCTTCGGACCTCGAAGGAACGTTTATGCCACACCTTTTCGACATCGCCCACCCACGTCATCATTCAGATACGTTTTAAGGTATCCGAATACCTTAAAAACACTGGTCATCTGGCATATTGGCGAATTATTTTTTAATTGTTATTTTTTGTGGTTCAGATTTTCCTCTTTTTCCAAAACATTTTATCTTTTCTAGGGAAAAAGAAGGCCTCACTTATCATCGAGGGTCACCTATTTTTCAACTGAAATTTGTATTTAACTCCAAGTTTCTCAAAACTTTAATTTTCATAAACATTCTCCACCGTTAAAATGATAACTCAAAAACTAATAGTGGTATTTACATAAAAAAATTCAATGTGTGTTTTAAATAATATAGGCAATGAAATTAACTAAAAGGTTTAATGTTGGTGAAATATTTGTTCATTTATAGGGGTTTTTAGAAAAATTAAGAAGTGAATTTATGGGAAAAATACATATATACGTATATTTTTACCCATCTCTTCTTTTCTTCTCTAAATCTTTCTTAGATTTTGGTTCATTTCATTCATCATTATTTTCATAACTTGTGTACAAAGAAAAATAGAATTGCTGCATTACCATTGTGTGCAGAGTGTTCACCATTTTGGTTCGATCTCATTAAACTTTTCTACCCATTTTTCTATCACTCAAAATATATTATATTTTCAAATAGTTGTTGTATTCATAGTAATTTGTATTGTAATTGGCAATACATCTAAAAACCATAGTTTTAAATTGTTTTTAAAAAATCAAATTTCTCTAAAATATCCCTTCGTATACAGACGGATAACTTAAGGGGATCATTGGATGCGCATGACACATTACCCCAGTAGACATTTCTGTAGAAAAAAAATGGCATGTTGATCCATAAAAGTTCGCCACCCTTGATTTATAACATTCTTCATTAACAGTTGAAACCGTCAGCTCATTTTTAAAAGAACCAAGCTCTGAGGTATTGACATTAGTTATTGAGCCACAAATACAGCAGAAGCCCTACACATTTTGCTAAATATTGGGCTGTGAGATCCTCATAGTTTTAAGATTAGCTCTTAAATTTGGGTTAAATGCTATTACTACCGAAAACAGAGGTACCTACAAATTCAGAGTGCAGTGAAAATATTTTGTATACGCTTATTCTATTTTTTGTACAAAGAAATACAGATTTTAACATATTCGATGTATGATGCATTTGTTGATTTTCCTTTTTATTACTTTGATTATTTTAGAATGAATTAAAAAAATTTTAAACATCCCATTTATATATTTTAATCATATTTTCCATTGTTTCAGTTAAAATTTTGTCTTGTACTTAAAATCTTTTTAAAGCTAAACGAAAAAAATATATATATTGCATATACATTTATACATTAGATTTTTTTTCCATATAATCATATTTAATTTTTTTTACTCTTTTCACCCGAACTTGAAGAGTTTGATATGGACTTATTTATTTATATGCAAATATGTGTTAATTTATTCACTGGTCCAATTATGGTCGTATATCGAGACATACATGATGATATTTGACATTAAATCTCAATGCAAAATTATCGATGGAAGCTTTCAGTTTTTTTCTAAGTCAACCGGAAGGGGGCAATTTAGATTTCTACACTTGTTATTTATTTTTAAATATAAGTAGCATTACATTTTTTTCTGCTAAAAAACAAGAATCGAATATACTAACTTAATTTACCGTTTTCAATAATAAAAAAAATGGAAATTACACACACACACACACACACACACACACACACACACACACACACACACACACACACACACACACACACACACACACACACACACACACACACACACACACACACACACACACCCCCACACACACCCACCCCCCCCACCCCCCCCCCACC
>JAPMOQ010006428.1:800840-832043 GCA_026543055.1 Argiope trifasciata | reverse complement strand
CACACACACACACACACACACACACACACACACACACACACACACACACACACACACACACACACACACACACACACACACACACACACACACACACACACACACACACACACACACACACACACACACAAGCATCATTATTGCTATGATAATTTTGCTTTTTGTTTTTTATTTCTTGGAAGCAATTTTTTAATGTGACTTCATATTTTTCTTATATTGGATAGAATTTGTTTTGGTACAGTTCACTTTCATTTGTACTAATGTTAATAGCTTTTATTTAGATAGTTTCTTTTTTCATCAGGCATATCGTCTATGTTCCATATTTTTTACTGTATAATATTGCTGATTAATATTTTAATTGGAATTTTAGAACAGAGCTTTTAGACAATAAAATCTGTTCTTACTTGATTAAACTTATCTTAGTGTCTGTCAGTTAACTTTTACTCAATTATTCGTTATGTTTTACCATTCTATTGCATATATGCGTTTTTGGGACAGCAAAAATGATTTCATGTAAAAATGTAGTATGTATATATTTTTTCCTTAAAACATGGTATTGAATAAAATAAAATGATATAAAAAAGAGCGAATGCCATGAAATGCTTTAACATTTTTATTAAATTTTTAGATGTACAGATAGTTTAATGTAAATGTAAAGTAGAATATGATTAAACGCGTTATTTTTTATAGAATTTCTTTATAATAAAGAGAAAAAACCTTTTTAAAGGAAATAACTAATCAAAATTTATCAAAAAATTCTCAATGTTTCTTAAATATCTGATTTTCTATCCTTTATTAACAATCAGCATAAAATATTAACAGTAAAAGTTTTTAAAAACACTTATTAAGGCCAATAAATTAATAATTTTTAACAAGAATAAATTCTAATTTATAATAATAATATTTTAAAACTCTTTTTATGTTAATTTTGTTTATAAAAATATATAATATATGTTAGAAAGTCTTAAATATTACTGAGCAATATGCTCTTTTTTAAAATATGTAATTTAATGTTTATTTCTTTTCTCATGATTCGTTTGCTTCTAATTATTAACTTCCTAACGAACATCTCGCGGATGAGAATTTTCTTACCAATCTAAAAATATCAAAGAATTCTGAAATAGTTTCGACTATTTAATTATAATTTGCTTTAGGCAATTTATAATAATTTTTCATAATTGCAAATCAATGGAAAGTTCTGGCATTTATTGACATAGCAAATATTTGATTGAAAAGGTCAAAAGGAGAGTTATTTCCTTTAGATATTGCCATGGAAGAAATAGTAATTTTCTAAGGGATAACGCGATTTTACATTAAGTAGATGACGCTTTAAAAGTTTTATATATTAGCATGGTTTATAGTTGGCTGAAATGACAAAAATTTTGACCGGAGATTATTTTCTATTTAATATCTGCATTGCAAATTCTATTAGATTTATTTAATAAATTTGTACTATTCTCAAGAGATTTATCCGTATTTTTAATATCCGTAGAATAACTTAGCAAAATGGTTTCATTTAAGATTTCCCATTCTATAATTGTCAATAATAAGATATTGAATTAGTTAGAAGCCTGACGTTAAAGTTAATAATAAAAAACAGTAACGTCATCCCTTAAGAGTTACAAATTCTATTGAGGATGATGTTGTGTCCGAGTTACCACGGAGAAAAGAAGCAGTACTTTTTCAAGATTAAGCACCCCTGAGCAACCTAGGGCGGAAGTGCGACTTTCTAGCCCATATAAAGATGACTCTCGTTTGCACAATCCCTTTTTACAAGGGGTGGGAGGTTATTTCACGCCCCTCACAGATAGAACACAGGGTAAGAAGAATCAAATCCAGGATGACCAGATCACGGGTAAGACGCGCTATCTTTAAGTCAAAACGCCGGTAAAAATTATATTGTTTTATATATTATCTTGTAACAAATAATGCATTCTGTTTCCACTTTTTGTTTTGTTTCTAACTTTGTTCTTTACATTTGTTTCTGTATTTATTGTATTCAGAGGAAGCATTGTTTTTTTTAAAAAAAATCTGTCTTACTTTTGAAACATGATGTGATTTTCAGGATGTCTGCAGTCATTCGCTGTCAGCATTTCCAGTAAAATCGACGAAAGCATTAATTAAACTTAACTATTAGCTATATTTTTATCTCTATTTTATGGTTTTCAGATTCCTTATTACAAACCTGTATGCAGCTTGTCGCTTGAATCAATTTCAGTACAATGACAATAGACAGTTTGTATTGAATTAAATTTGGAAATAAATAGGCGATTTTAATATTTTTCTTTCTTGTAATGTTTTGTGAAAATAGAAATTTTCCAAGACGTGTGCTTTTGAAATTGCCACTTTTAAAGTTGAAAAACTTCATAACTTAAAAACATAATTATGATACAAATCTCGCACTTTCCTCTATTGTATGAAAAATAAGTTTTCTCGCTTCAGTGTTAGTATAAGATGTATTTGACTAATCTCCGAAAAACTTTTATTTTTGAACATACTGATACTTTTAAAGTAAATTTTAATGTTGAAATACTTCTTAAAATCTTTCTTAGTAATACACATTTTTCATTGAAAAAAAAAAAAAAAATGGAATGCTATATAAATTAACATATATTTTCATTTTTCTGACACATCATTTTTTAGAAGCGGAGGAGAGTTGAATTTAAGAAGGAATTTGAATTTTAAGAAGTATGTATTTTTTAGTATAGTATCGTGTGATTTCATTTTATTTTTACCCATATTATGATTGGATAACAACACAGAATCCCTCTAAGATCAAGACCTCTTTGGTATTTGTGTGAGTCAAAGTGCTCTAGTGTGCTGTGAGAAATTCATATAATCATTGGACCGATATTATCATTCGTGTAACCTACGAAACATGCAAAAGGCACATTAATCACTGAATGCAGTCTCCAGAAATAATTCTGCTAAATGGAAAGAGTAAATAAGTTTATTTTTTTTATCATATTTCATGGTAGCATATTTATTCTGTAATGATAAGTTGAAGACACTTTTTTGAAAAAAAAAATGTCGCTGTTTGAGATGGCAATCCATTTTCTCTTGCTCAGCCAGGTATTGATTGTAATCAATCTCTTACTCAAGAAAACAATCAATCCTCTCTTATTCAAACAGGGATAGATAACAGCCTTTCCTTTATTCATGAATTAATCAATCCTTTCTTACTCAAGAATATGGGTCACGCAACGCATTTAAATGCTTAATAATGTTTTCATTTTAAAATCGTCTCAGGATTAATAGAACAAACCTCTATTGTACACACGAATGAACAGAAGGAAACCACAATATACATACTTTCAAAAGGGAGGTTTTCATTCATTTTCCTTTTGACGCAGCTGGACTGCAACCTTGAGAATTATGAAGGAAGGAAACTGATGTTTTATTTTAAAAATGAAGAATTTAGTTGGATATTTCGATATTTATTCCCTTTTTATTTTAATTGTCATTAAAATATGTACTCTAAAAATCCTGATACAGTTTATTTTTTACATAACCTTTACATTTCGTTGTTCCCCTATCTGATTCCCATGGTTAGTTAGGGGATTGTGGCTCAAGAACCATATATGGTCCTGTTGTGCCAAAGATATGGTTGAAGATATACAGTGAAGTTCTAAAAAGTTAAATAAAAATTGCAAAGAGAAATAGAAATGTGGTGATAAAACTTTCTAATTAAAAGAGATGGAAAAAGCCAATTTCTTTCAAAAAAGTAAAATTATTTGGATGGCGATGTTCTCCCACCAAGTCACGAATGTTTGAAGATAATGCACCAAATTAGCGAAATCGATGTGGAACAAAAACTGGGAATTCAGATGAAATTTGAATGACAGTCAAATTAACATGGCATTCAGTGCAGACTGTCATTGCTCATCAAATAGAAGATGTTTATGTGTGAGACGAGTACGACCAATGCGAAGCCGAGTCAATTTGACGTGCAACTCGCGCAATGGAACAACGGGCAGCCGAGTAATGTGAGGCTGAGGAGAATGCAGCATTATGTAGAGAGAATGATTCCCATGGAATGTGTCCTTTCAGCAAAATTATCTAACGCATTTTAGTGGGCTTTAGACATGCTGTTACTCTTTTAAAATGAATTTTCATATTAGAATAAAATGTTTTACAAATTTTTGAACTAAAAAGGTGAATATGATTTGCTCCATATTGCTTTGTACTAAAGAATCATATTTTCCAATAATAATCCTAGAAAATAAACATATAAAAAAAGCTTTTTATTATATAACCACTAACTCGCATTTTTTTTTGTTTTTGGTTCATTGCTTATTTTCATTGCAATGCAATTTCCCCTTCATCGTCTAAGTATTTTATAAGAAAAATTTCTATACGATGAAAAGTTTTGAATGCTTTGTTTATCACGCAAACATTTTACCTGTAAATTGATGGAATGATAACGCGATCCTCAAACGCAATTTCTTGATATATAGTAAATTCTTCTCATGATAGATTTTTCTAAAAACATCTGACCCATTTCACTGTTTTACTCTTTGATTTTAAGGGACTTCAAAGAAAAATTCTGCGAATAAATCACTGAATATGAAAAAATTTACTTCTCTGTGAAACTGGAAACCACATCTCAATAACAAAAAAGAACTCTCAAGAAAGGAAGAAAGCATATAGGGTGCGAGGAATAATCATAATATACGGTCTAAGGAAATAATTTAAATTAAAGCAAACAGCATCACTAACCGGAATCATAGCCCTCCTAAACAAGCGACGCACATACAAATGACCTCTAATGGGTTTATCAAGAATATACGCTCGGTCATATAAAGTTCTTCTATTCGAAACATTCTTTCCCCCTGCTCCCTCTTTTTATTTATTTTTTCTCCCGCGTTTGTTCCTTCTCTGCTTTAATTTCATTTTGTAGTCGCTCCGGGATATACAATTCCTCTTTCACGTTAACGATGTCGAATGGGTGGCAAAAGACTGGATATTTCTCCTGTGATGGGGCGGAGAAAGTTACCATAGCGCCCCGGCTTTTATTCGTCCCGCTGCGAGGAAACGCGGCGATTTTTAGGAGTTCGGCAAGGTTCGTAAATTTAAACGAAATTATTCCTGGGGCCTTTCCGAAACGAAGTGAAGAACTCTACGGTTATATAGTTTTCTTTCATTTTTTTTTTCATCTCTTCGCTCGGCGACCAAGTGGGGGTGTGCAGCAAATAGGTAGCCATGGTAACGGGCTGTACCCCCATATGACGCCGTCAGAAGGCAGGCGCCATAAGGAAGAGGTGATGATGAGGAAAAGGCGTGAAATAAAAGAAAAAAAGGAGGAAAGTGTGCACCAATTCTGGCGCCCTAATGAAATCGAATTCTGACTTTTCTTTCCGAGGGATCGGTTACTGGGCGGGCGCAGCCCTTTCGGAAAGAATTTTTTGCCCCATCTTTTGAAATGAAGAGACAATAGATTCGCCGGCTGCGGTGGTTCCGAAAAAATAAAAATAAAAGGTAAATGGGCGGTGGCAGCACCAACTTGCCTTTATTGGAAGTATATTGTCACCTTTGCGTGATATCCAATAACTGCTCCGTTACAACCTGCTCGAGTTTTGTTGCAAGCCCTGCAGGAATGTCGGACGGTGGTTTCTCACGCCCCCTCTCCGTCATAAGACGCCTGCGTTTACCTAGTAGAGTTAATTGGCGGAACTTGCAAGAATGCAAAGCAATATCTTAACCCCCTCTTTTTTTATCTAAAACTGCGAAGGAGATTTGTCATTGATGCGAAATGTGGCGAGTGAATTCTGAAAGAAGCGGCGAAACTTTGTTTGAGATTTGAAAAAAGTTCTTCTAGAGGAAATTTATTTACCGTTAGAATAAGCCTTAGTGAAATCAACTTCTCAAATAGTGCTGACTTTTCTTCTCAAACAGAGCTAATCATTTTTGTTTTTGCATTCTATGAGAGTTTTGAAAAATAAATTTGAAGCTTTAAGCATTTGAATTCCGAAACAGAACTACATTTCGACATAATCTTAGTAAAACGGAGATATAAAAATTGTTTCTTTCAGAAAGATAACAATCAATTTTTATACATGGCGCATTTTCATGTGTAAGTATTTAAGTTATGCTATTTAAAATAAGTTTTAATTTGCTTTTTAGAAAATAATTTGAAATCGTAACAATTAAAATGGAACGTTTATGCATATACGTGGTATATTGATATTGTACAATCCAATGAAAGTAATTTATAATATTCAGCATTCCCAGGCTTTGGTAATGTTTATTGTCCAATTCAAAATACCTCGGAAAAGTATGCAATTAATGCGTTGGGGACAGAAATTAAGTTTAAGAATGGAAGGATTTGCTGAAAAAAGGATTTAGCTCCATCTTGGAGAAATTTGAAGTTACATGCATGATCACGTGGTAAAAATAATCCTTTTTCAAAAGAACTCGAGAACTAAGATGTAAAAAGTTCTAGTGTTGCTCAAGAGGTGGAGCTGTCTGTCTCATTGGAGTTTAGAATTTTCAGACGTTTTTCTACAAACTTGAATAATTGGAGCTACCTGCTTTTTGCAACAAATCCTACCATTATTGTTATTGTTTGTTTTTGTTTTTGATTATGCAATCATTGCATATTTTGCACGATTTCAAATTTTAATGAAACATTTTAATTTTCAAAAACATAACGGTTTCCTTCAAAGTACTTTTAATTAATATATTTCCTTTTTTTTTACGTGTCTGTTGCTTGCAAAGTTTCCAATTCCGAATGGTCCCGTCTCACTTTTCAGCAGAAAAAAAATTATGTGATTATCATCCTTTAACATTCACATCCTGGAGGTTATTTATAATTATTTCGTTTTCTTTCAATCGAATTAATAAATTTAGGTATCGAAATACATTTTGAAATTCGAGATTTCAGTGTTGAATAAATACGACAATGTATTTTACCACTAGCGTATGATTCCTACCGGAAAAAAATGCTTCAAATTTTTTTCACCTATATGATTTAATTGGAAATTATTAAACTTGGAGTATTTGGATGTATTAATACAGAAGAATCGAATTGTGATGAAAAAAATAACCACAATATTAGTTTGATTAATTGAATGTAGAATGTCCGATATGTGAGTGTGGGATAATAGTCATTTCTAAAGTTCCCTAAACATCTATTGTAATCAAATATGTGGTATCGGAATGCTAACCTTTTAAAAGATTCCTGTTTCATTTTTTGTTACTTTTTAATTCGTGACAGATTGAGAAGAATATTCTGTTAGCGAATGTTGTGGATGTTGTTAAATGTTTGGCAGTAAAATCTGATTTCAAACTTGAGATAAGTAATTCCTGCTCTAACTGTGTAATTCATCCATAAAGTTATAAAGATTACTGAATTTTCCCTACATGGTTATTTACGTTCACTTTATTACAATTTTCTCTTCAGTTAGTTTCGAATATTTTAAAACTAATATTATTAATTTTCAGTATTGTTGATTCAAAGAATCCAAATTAATTTAAATAAAATTCAAGTTTTAAAATTAATTAGTTTTAATTAAATAAATGAAGGATGATCCAAAAAAAGTTTGCAAGCAGCAGTATTTGGAAAGTAGAAATTATGGATGGGAATGTTGTTACTCAGAGTGGAGACACATGGCACTCATTGTCGTAAATATGACGTTCTAGGAGATAGTGTAAACTCTGAGACCTGAAACAGCGACAGTGATGGCAAGACGTCCAGAAAATGGTTTCGCACAGAGGTGCGAACAGTGATGCGATTTCTAGGGCCAAGAATGTGTCACCATCGGACATTTACAGACAAACCGTTGAAGTGTAATGGGGGAGAAACAATGAGTAGACAACAGGTGGCGAAATGATGTTCTTTTGAAGTGGGCTGAGAGAAGACTGGAAGCTTTCATTCGGGAGGTCTGGATTCACCCCTCCCCACACCGACGATTGCTGGCAGTGAATAATTCCCTTTCCCGGCATTGCAGAAACACTTATCCGAAACAAGGTTCATGAGATGTTCAAAAAGGTGCTGAGAACTAGACAATATCCTTTGATCCGATTCCTACCAGGACGGATGAAATAAATGGCGTGATGAATGCTTCAACAGATTTTATGATAATGTAGAGAAGTGACCGTAATATATGTGTTTAATTACTATTTGTATCCTGTGTCTATTGTTCATCAAGCATTTATGATCACCCCTTGCAAATACATAATTAAATATTAATTGCTTCCCCTGCTTTTTTGTAGGGTTGCAAAATACAGCTTTTGTGGAGAAATTAAAAACGTGTTATATAGGGTTAAAATCTGTTCATTCCCTGCAAAATTTAGTGTGAGAAAAATAATATTTGTGTGCATGCTATTTCTATTTCGAAGAATATTTTCTCAATATTAATAGAAAATGGAAGAAATTATATTATTGAAAAATAATATCATCATATTATTGATAGATGGGAAGAAAAATTGAACTTAGAAATTATTTTTCTTATCCATTTTCTGTGTATTAAAAACTCTGGTAATTGAATTTGATTCAAAAATATCTGTCAGCATCTTTCCAGGCACAATTAATTCCTGGCCACGTTTCAACTGAAATTTCCCCCAAAGAGAAAGAGACGAAAGGTTTGGGTCCGATCTGTTCCCAAATATTTATTCAACCAGGAGTGGTATTTGTACATAGAATTGGATTTCTAATTCAGAATCATACATTTCTTTTTATTTTGACTGTACGATAGTGAATAATGTAGGAGAAAATGGAAATTCACATATTATCTGAATTCCTGTAACGTAAATTCAAGCCAATAAATTGGGAAGAAGGAAACCTACCTGCACTGGATCCAATCGCTTAAAATATTTTTTTTCGGTTTCTGGAAGAATTTTGACTGAAAATTTTACTGACAAATGTCAGTTTCTGGAACAGTAATTAAAATAAAATTCAACAAATTGACCAGCGCTGTATTCAACTAAACAGATATTTGTAAGGAAGTTGCTAAATTGTAGATTTACGTAAATTAATTTTGCAATATCGCAAGTTAAATTTGTTAGTAAATTAAATTATCTCTGCGTCTTCATATGATTTAGAGGAAAGAAAATATCACTTCTGAAAGGGGATGTTATAAGGCAAATAAAAGGAAGTGAAACTGAACACTTATACCAATTTACATGGAATGCAGTTCATAAAAAATATTTTCATCAAATAGTTTTAAAGCAAACACCAGTAGTTTTTATGGATTCAATATATAATAATATAAGAAAGTTCTGAATAATATTTAAGTCTTTGATTTCAAATAATTCCTGAAAGATAATTCAGTCAAAATAAAAGAAATATTTGTAAAATCTAAAAAAAAAGATAATTACTAATTAAAATATGATTAGAGATAAATTTTTGACATCGTCTTCTTTACGAAAAAATTTCTAAATTAAAATAAGTGTTATTTTTTCAATAAACATTAATTGGTGCACTGAAATTTATTGCTCATTGCTCTATTTAGTATGTTTTAAAATTACGTAAAAATTGCTTCAAACACGAAATACAGTTTAAAAATCTTTTTTTACAGAAAATTTTGAAAAACGTTCCTAGAGTTTGTTTGATAGATAAGTTTCGAAAATGAAATAATCTTGATTTCCGGTTCAATGGCTATATTAAAAAAAATTGTGAAAATATTTTTTTTCTATAATCATTTCACGCTTTGAAGTTGAATGCCAATTGCAAGGATCTAGAATGACGAGAAAAATACCTTCTTATATCGTTTGCTTGGGAAGCCTCACCAACTAGAGGATGCCAGATCTAAAACGAATTTGAAATCTACAAGGCATTAATACATGGGAAAATTCAACTAGAATCAAATTTCAAATTTAAGATATCTTATTCCGAAGTACAGACATTGGACACATATTTATATCAAGAAAACTTCTGATTTTGAGTTTTTGGTACCTTTGTTGTAAAGTAAAGAGTTTTGGTACCTTTTTTACCTTTTTGAGTTTTTTACCTGTCATGAGTTTTTGTATTTTTATTGTTTTAATCATCCGAGAATCATTTTGCCGTTTTGAGCCAATATCATATGATGAAAATGAAAGAAGGATAATTTCGAGATCGCTTCAACATGAAGAAGTTTGACTTGCATCTTAACCCAGTTAAGACTCTGATCGCTCTCCGTTGCAATATCTTTCCAATATGAAATTATTGGGTTGCTGCATAATCATCAGGCGTTAATAAGCTATATTATCAGGCGTTCTTGAACATTATTTAATATGGAAAAAGAAACGCAAAAATTCAACATTAAAATTTTTAAAGGATTAACCCAGGTCTTTGTCACCATCTACTTCAATTACCGAAAGGTGGTTGAGTGGTTCACATTGAAGTTTTCGACAAGCATTCCAGTTGTCCAGCTTTCTTCTATTTCCACGGATGTCCAAAGTGCCTGGCCATTGAAATCCGTCGGTCGGCCACTCTCTGACTCATATTCCCAGATAATGTCGCCAGATTTGAGAAGGGCAAGCCATTCTCTGCATCAGCTTTCTCTAATTGTGCCCTCACCGAAAAGTTCAATGAGATCGCAAAAAGACTGCGCTGCTTTCTTTCCCTCCTCAAAGTGGCACATCATAATATGACGCATATGAGTATGGTTATGGACAGGAATTTTTATAACCTAAAACAATATTTCCATTCATAAATTTATAAAATATTGTAAATTGTAATAAAATATTGCAAATAATGAAAGCCAAAGAACCGTCTTATAATTATGCTCAACCTAATATGTGAATAAAAATAAGGAATGAATGTTGCAACATTTGACCGGATGAAATATGCTTTCAACTTCCCTATCACATCACCACGAGAGGATTCGCTTCGCTTATGCAAAATGCTTCTCATACGTGGCATGTATTCGGTGTAGGTAGTTTTGTCAAACCCTTTATCCATCATCGAAAGAATTCAGGTATGAACAGAAATGTCTTGATAAAACATACTAATTTAATTGAAATGCAGAGAGATGCTGTTCTGGTGTTTCGAGAAAATTACGCCTCAGACAGAGGAAGGGCTCGAGTGGAGTGGAGAGCTTATCACGATGCAAAAGATTAATGCGCGGGGAGAGAGAGGAAGGAAGACAAAAAAGACCATCCCTCTTCCTACTTCTATCAGTCTTGAGGCAGAGCTCACGTCTGATCTCGTCATTAGGGGGAGGCAGGCCCTGCTCACGCAAAGGCAGAGGGACCGGGTCACGCATGATGTTAACGCCGTCACGCGTGGGGCAGGGAATCGCCGCATCTGCCCGGCCTATCGATTCACTCGAGGATGCAAAGGGTTAGGACCAACACGTGCCATTTAAATGATTCGCTCACCACGCGGCGGAAGGAAAAAAGAAAAGTGCGTTCTTCAGCAGACCGATGATTGGAAGGGCAGGAAAGCTTTCGGGATCCGCGCTTAATGAAAGCGGGCTTCGGCTGCTGTTGTTTTTCTGAGAGGAGATCATGAAGTGAGGAATTCGGGTATTGAAGGAAGGGCGGGATTTGTTTCGTGTGGGGAATTAAAGCGGATCATATAATCTAAAATAAGGCATTGACCTATAGATTATTTAATAGCAAGAACATGCAAGTTTCAAGGTTGGGATACAATTTGGGACTCAAAGAAAGATTCATAAAAGACTAGATTGCATTATAATCCATTCAGACAGCACCGAAAACTCTTATATCTTTATTTTACGAGAAAGAAAGGAAAGCAAGTAATATACATATATAAAGTAATCAATAATAAAAAATTAAATAATTAAAACCAATTTCCTGAAACATCATAAATTAAACCGAAACTAATTATATCGGTATCGAAATTTAAATTTAATTCGGAATTAAACTACAAAAAGTAAACCAAAATAAAAGCTAAATGAAATAAAACCTATTTATGAAACAAATCTAAACTAATATAATTAAGTAAACGAAAAAAAACTAATTATGAAAACGAAAACTAAAAATTGGAATTGAAACTAAAAATTATTCTGGATTCAAACAAGTTTAAAATTAAAAAAATTGAAAACCTATCATTGTATTTAGTGAGAGCTAATGCAGCTACTACTAAAATACAGATGAATCTAAACAAATGAGCAATATAATCCAAGTAAAAAGGAATACAACATAATCAAAACTAAGCAAATTGAAATAGAATCCAACCTGAAGACTTTTTCAAGGTTCACCCTCAGGCAAAGACTTCTATTTGCTGAAATTTCGATTATGTTGTATTCCTTTTTACTTAGATTATATTGCTAATTTATATATACATATAATTCAATTCCTATTTATTTTTTATATTATTTGTGATAGAGTGTCGCGTCAGTAATCTCAGAGCTTGGTCGTAGAATTGGTGACGTGGGAACCAACAGTAGGAATTGAGAAAAAGAAGAAATGATGAAAATTGCCCTTTTTTTTCGCTGGCGATACTGATCGACAGTACTTCTGGTGAAACCAAGGCTTTTGTGTCCCCGTACTTAAATATTACCTTTCAAAACAGCATTTAAATAATTCTGCAGATTATCGAACTAGTGTTAAATAATTACACATTATCATGCAGTCCAAAATGCTTATTTACGAAAATATCATTGGACAAACTTATGCCAGTCGAAATGGGTTTAATCCGTACTCCGAAGTTTCCAAATCCGAGAAAACTTTGTAACTCTGTTTCGGTAAGTTCACTGTGATTCCTATAAATTATTACCGTTATCATCATCTCTTCTCTTCAATAAATAGAGATCCGCTAATGCACTGTGAAAGTACCATAGGTAAGATAACCAGTGGATAAAAATGTTTACCTAATTCTGACGCAGCATAATGAGTTTATATTAAATTCTATTCTTTATCTAAAAGTTTGGTTAAATTAAAATGGTATCAGATAATGTGAATTTAGTTGATTTATCAATGTCGATAATTTTACCAATTATTCCGATATAATAAAGCGGTGTTATACCAGTATGATATGGTATGGCATAGTGGGATTTATTGATTGAAGGTCCAATTTAGAAAAAGCTGCTCCATTCACAGGGATTTGTATACAGTTCTATTATAAAAAATGTAAATAAAAAAGGAATTCAGTGTCATCCAATGTAAATAAAAACAAATCCAATGTCAATTCATTAAGATCCATGAATTATCATGATTTGGCAGGATGCTAAAAAAACAGAAATTTTAAACGTTATATAAATGTTTTAAATGTTACAAATGAAGGATACAACTTTCAAATCAATTGGTTTTCTATACAATTCGAGAAGAAGAGAGACAACTAAGAAGGGTTTATATTAAGATTAAAGGAATGGCATCACAAATCTCACGAATTCGCTATCCTTGCTCTGTTGATTGATTCTGAAAACACTGCAGTAAAATTAAGAATTAACCATCGGATTTCTATTTCTACAAATGATCAGATAATTTTCATTGAAAGTTGACTTTACTGTCACAAAAGGAATAAAGTCTAATGTTGTATGCAAAGAGGTAGTGTAAATACATTCACATCTGTTAGATGCCTTTGAAGATTCGGTATGCACTTTGATAAGACTTAAAGGAGTACGTACACCCTTAAAACTTCGAAAATCGTTCAAAATATAGAATACTTTTAATTGATTCAAAAAGTTTTCTGATACTTTAGCTTTTAAACGATACCAAGATGTTGTCCATATTCGGAATATTTCTCGAGTTATAAGGATTTTTTTTGCGGTACTTGCACTAAAAACTCTAGTTTCGTTTTTTTTTAAAACTCATTTTATGAAGAATGACATTTTTCCTCTATATTGCTTCATTTAAACAAGTATTATTGAAGAAAGATTTGACCAAACGCAATTATTTATACATCAAGATAATCTGTATGAAACAGTGGATGTTTTGTGCCTCCATCAAACTTATATTTATAGAAATAAATTTTTGATAGCCATTTTAAATGTTAAAGTTAAAGAAAAAATCTCGCTTTTACTATTCATTGTCGATGAAATATTGTTGAAAAACTGATTAATTTAATTGAAGTAGACAACATGAAGCCTGATATTAGGTGTCATTTCCAACTAGAATGGTGCGTCTGTACAAATTAGAACTTAATATATTTTATTTCAAAAATATGCTAATTAGGACAATAAATATTCATTCATTAATTAGAAATAAGTGTAATAGGGTTTCTTCTCACTAAAATGATTACTAATGATTTATGTATTAATGACCTACTATGAAAAAACTGGATTTTTAGAGTTAAAATTAAAAAAAAAAATTGTGTGTCGAATATTTTAACCTTTTCACAAGAATAGCACTCATTAAGCCTTTTAATGTCCGTGGTAAGTTTTAAAATGTGTTCCAGTTCAGAGGTTTAATTGAACAAAAGATTTTTTGGTGGGAAAGGGTGGTCGGGTGTGGGAAAATCTGGCACGGATTTATAGGTTTGAAATATTTTGAAATGGTGTTAAATAATTTTCATGAGATGAACTTATACTTAATGAACAGATAGAAATTGTGTCCCCTAACTAAATTTCTAAGTTCAGGATGTATGTTACAGAAAGGAAAGACTATCACAGTTCTTTTCAAATAACAAAATATAATTATATAGCATGCACAGATAAATTAATAAGCAGAGAGACTTTATGTTAATGAATTTTTTTAATTCAACCTAAAAATTTTCTTGTTAATGGAAACAAATTATTATTATCAATAAATAAGACTATTATTCAAATTAGTTACTGGTAGAAAATGATTTCATTTTCTTACTAAGGGAATGAAAAAGTTTATATACTATAACTTTTTTCATTTATATACTAAAACTTTTTTTTAAACTTAACTTGAAACTTATATAACCTATAAGTTTATATACTATAATTTTTTATACTATAACTTTCATTTTATAGTATGTATCAAGTCAAAATGAAAAAAAAACAATTTAGGAAGATAAAACAAATTTTTAGGTAATAGATTTTTATAGAATTCCAGTCTACGAATCCAAACTTTATTTTCAAATATATTCGCTACTTCATACGTATATCAAAATGACTGTTTTCATTCTAGATAGAATGTACGATAAATTGATTAATAAACGAAGTATTATGCGTTTCAAGTCCTTTTCTGACTGCAAAAAAGTGTAACTATCTGCAGTTTGGTTCAACGATTTTATGCAAAATAATTTGGATGATTTTTAAATTTGATAACAAAATTAAATTTAGGTACATTCTTAAATTCCACATATTGACCTTCAGGACAATAAATATCCTTGCAACAGTTTTTCAAAACAGAAAGCATTTTTTAACGCCATCAGTGGAAAATTCACTAATTCCAGACTTGTATGAAGGTTTGATTTTTAACCTTATTTAAAATATTTTCTGCAGGATAAAAAATATTCATATTATACGCAGATGCTATCTTAGAAAAGAATGCTTGTTAAAATAGAGTTTATGTAAATATTATTCAACATAAAATTAAGGTAGAAACTTATTGAAATAGATATCCTATTATCGATACATATTATATTAGTATAATTTTCATCATAATCGATAGCTTCTTTCTCCACAACATTTTTATTGTAAAGTTAATACACAATGTTTTAGAATTTTAGTTGAGTTTTATGCTAAACACGCAAGTATATAAGTGTGGTAAGGTTTTCGAAAGTATCTTTTCATGCAAAATCTGTTATGCAAGTTTTATGAGCAAAAGAGTTATGAGCTCTTGAGTTTCCAGAGTAAATATGTTTATGAAATTACCACTCAGCTTTAATAAATTGTATTGTAAATTTTTTTTCTGTGATAACATGAAGTGATTGGAATCTCGCTGCTATCAAATTTGGAATACGGAAAATAAGAATAAATAAATAGTGCTTGAGAATTTTTATATCAGGAATATACTGCAAATTTTATGTTTTATATATAAAATTTATATGTTACTATATATTTTATGTTTAATATATAAATTAAAAAATCTTCTTGACCTTTCTACCTTTTTTTGCTAAAATTAACTTAAATGGAAGATTCTGTTTTCGGTAACATTTCTGAATTATTATTCTTAGTATCGTTGTTCCATTTGAAAAAGTTTGACATAATACGTATGATATTGATTGAAATATTATTTTTACTTTTAAAAAAACAATACTGCTTTTTTTATGTCTAAGTTTTAATTAATCTGTTTTCGCTGCCGTTTTCTAGAATTTGAAAAATGGCTTGTTTTGTTTGGGCTAAAATAATCTAATGCAAATTCAAAATTATCAACTTTTTAACACATTTATGAATTAAATTAATTAATTTTTTTGTTTCATGAATTCTACGGAACTGTGAGCTGAAGAATTAGGAGCACCTAAATTCAACTTTTGTAGCTAAAGAAAAGAGCGTTAAAAAGAAATTTACCTCCAATTGTTTTTCCAGATTTTTGGAGGTATTAATAATTAAAATAGATCAGAATCACGAAGTAGAATTTTTCGACGGTGCTTTCTGTATGCGAGAATGAGTGTAGAGAAGTGAAAACGCCTGAAGCAGTGAGAACGATTCGAACAGAAATATCTTCACTGTATTTTTAGTCTAACTACTGACAGAAAAAGGAAGATTTTAAAAATATCATTCATAATCAAGAGATTCGTTAAGAAGAGCTTTGAAAAATATTATTGCATGTTTCCGATTCGGTTGCTAAAAATAAAAAAACTGATAAAAGAATTAAAAATGTAAAAAAACAACAACCCAGACATTATTTTTTATTATTAGAGAGCAATAATTTTTATGAGTTTTGATGAAGGGGTTTTGAATAATTGAAGCTCGAAATCGCGTACGCAGTGAGCAGAAGAGGTTTTGAAATGTATATCTGCTTTGACCAGAGCTACTTTATTATTACGCACGTTTTTTTGACAAAAGATGTGTTTTTAAAAGGTTTATGTAGAACTATGACCATAGCTGTTGTTTTCATGGAATGTAATTTGTTTCGGAGGAAATTAAATAATTTAATTTTTTTAATATGTTCAAACAAACTTTACTCGTTTTTAATAATAGTTTTGATAAAAGTATTTTCTCTTTCCCCAGTGGAGAAATATCACTCCAATCAATTTTCAGTGAAAAACATTGAAGGATTTGACTTCTGTTCTAAGATGAATCCATGTTGAAACTGTTTTATGATCTGAGAAATAAGAAAATAGTAATTTGTTTTTACAAAAATATTGTTTCCATAAAAATTGTAAATTTATATTTTTAAGAATTTATTGGTAAATAGTTTATTACTTGGTTATTACTATAGTTAATAGTTTATTACTATATACATTATTTAATAATTATATATATATATATATATATATATATATATATATATATACACACAGGGTGTTTATAAAAGAACTCTGGGGTTTTGAGGCAAAATATTTTAATAAAATAAAAAACATAAATACATGTTTTATACATGACTGAAAAGCTTACATTTTCAAGTTTTTTTTAACACTTAGTAAAGTTCTATATGAGCCCCGTTAGTGGCACGGCAGACGTCTAAACGGTATTCTACCTCTTCCCATGTCCTGGCGAGCATGTCTCGGGGGACGGTTGCCACACAATTGACTATTCGTTCCCTGAGATGTTGAACATCACGAATTTTCTCGAAAGTTTCTTTGTACGGTAACTACAGACTTCGTTTCTATGAGCCAAATAACACATTGAGCCTTTTGTTGCGGAGTCGCCATCATTTCAAGGTCAACGCCCTGCAGCGCCGCGAACAGTTGATGCAAACATTCCCAATTAATATGAGTAAAACTTTTTGAGCTACTCTTTTCAGAGAAATCGACTAAATTTTGCTATCTTTTATAGTTATGAATTTTTAAAACCCAGGAGTTCTTTTATAGACACCCTGTATAATATGAGAGAGAGATAGCATCGTAACTGTGTTAAACCGGTTAATGACTTAAGTGAAATAACACGTTTATCACATAATTATAATAATAAGTGATTTTGAATAAATCGTTAATGTGGTATGTTCCAACTGACAGTATTGTCCCCCTCCTTCTATGCTCATTACGGTCTTATGACTTTTAGAAACAGCACAACATTCTTGGCTACAAAAGCGAAGACGATTTTTGCATTTTTTTGTTATAACAAAATACTGATTATAAGTAACTGGACTAGATATTATAAATGCCGAATTAAAAAGAAACTGAATTAGTGAAATCTATTAGCACCGCGCTTCCTGCCAAGTGCGCTTTCTTCCGTGCGCTTCATTTCGGATTATCATTCGAACTTTATGAAGAAAACACATTACATCATTCCTGAGATCTGTAATGCAATTACTCTGATGAATTCTTATTTCGCTCTTCTTTTTAAAAGACAAACGCTTGTTGTGAAACTTTGGTGGAAACGAGAGATTTCACTCGGATAATTGTATTTGCTTCCAGTTATTGAAGCTTAATGAGAAGTGAAGGAAGATAAAACTTTATTTTTCGAGTACGGAGAGAGAAGAAAAAATCGCATTAGGAATAAATGTCGCGACGGAAAAATGGAAGCACCTGTTCTTCTGCGAGTGAAGTATGGAAAGCTTTTAAAGTAAAAGGAAGTAAATGCGCGTTGCTTCTTTGGAGAATTATCGTCCAATTTGGTCTCCTACCCTTCATCACCGGAACTTGGGCCGCTCGCCTTCAATAAACTTGAATTTAAAATATTCGTTTTTTTTTTCTAAACATTACCATCAAAAAATTAAATAACTTTTCTTCTTATGAGGCGTATGTGTCTTCATTAAGACATAATGAAGAAAAAAAAAAAGCACTTATTGATCACATTTTAACAATTAACTCATTCACGGCTATGGTTAAGGCTAACTTTCCAACGACGAACGAGAGATATATTATCTATAAATTAGACTATGACACAAATTAGTTATTGGTTGAAAATAATCTCATTTTTCTTACCAAGGGAATGAAAAAGTTTATATACTTTAACTGTTATCATTTATGTACTGTAACTTTTTAAACTTAACTTATAAGTTTATACGCTATAATATTTTATACTATAACTTTTATTTTATAGTATATATCAAATTAAAATGAAAAAAAAAACAATTTAAGAAGATAAAATAAATTTTTACGTAATAGATTTTTATAGAATTCCAATCTACGAATCCGAACTTTATTTTTAAACATTTTCGCTACTTCTTACATATATCAGAATGACTGCTTTGATTCTTGATAAAATGTACGATAAATGGATTAATAGATAAAGTATTATGCGTTTCAAGTCCCTTTCTCATTGTAAACAAGCGTAGTTTGCAGCAGATTGTAAACAAGTGGCGCAGATTGGGAACGTTGCAGTTTTATTGAACGATTTTATGCAGAATCATTTCAATGATTTTTAAATTTGACAAGACTAAATTTAGATATTCTCAAATTCCGCTTGTTGATCTTCAGGACTATAATTATCCTTCAAACATTTTTTAGTGCCAACAGTGGAAAATTTATGAACTCCTAAATTGTATTAAAGTTTGTTTTTTTATTCTTATTTAAAGTGTTTTCGCCAGGATAGAAATAAATATTAAGATTATATATAGATACTATCTTAGAAAAGAATGCTTGTTAAAATATAATTTTATTTCATGTTAGAACAGAATTTTACTTTACACCTTTTTATCTCTCCTTGATTGTGACTATTTCAGCTTGTCCCAACGAATTTTTAATCAATGTCAGGGATTCGAATTGTTCACAGAACTGTGCAAATTTACTATTTGTATTTCAGCGTTATGCGTGGCCATTGAAATAAGCTTTTGATTATTTTCATTTCCTTGTTTATAAAATAATGTGGTTGCAGTAATGGAGGGACTATATTATTCATTCGAGAAATAATAATTATAATAAAATTTAACAAAAAAAATACGGACAAAATTATGATTATTTCTACATTCTTATCAAAGAATACGTTGATCAAAGAGTGCTCATCTATTTGCAAAGTTAAAAACTAAAATTGTTGAAAAAGGAAAACTGAAACTTAGTTTTGAAGAAGAAAGCAGCCACCAATTAAATGCGATGAAAATATGCACAATTGCATACATGCTAGAATCAGAAGGTTTAACTTAAGAATTTTGGAAAAGCAAATTAAATTTGTAAATGTTTATCAAATTCTGAGCAAAATCAATTGTAATAAAATTGATAGTAGTCTGAGTAAATTAATAGTATGTCCAGCATTCGATACAAGCTAATTCAACAATTACAAAAGGAATTAATCATGATAGATAAAATTCGGCGCATAGATTTAACGTGCATTGTGTAAAAACACTTGTCAAATTTTGAACGAACTCGAACTACGAATTAGTAGGTCTGAAAGATAAAAACGGGATAATTCAAAAACGCAAGGTTAAATATATCACATTTTTAAATGGGATTTTGCCACTACATGTGAGATTTTTTAATCAAATTTTTGTTTCAATTGATTGAGAAAACGTGTCTAAATCACAAATTTTATTTTTGGATATTGTTAACGAATGCTAGGGATTAATATCCATATGACTTGCCAAAGATGACTGACAGTTTCAGAAACAAGTTTAACTCCAAAAGCTAACATGGCATATCATCATGCCAATTTTGTGGCATGACAAGTTTATCAGAGCTATATAAAGTGTTACCAGTTTATCAAGTGATGTCCCGCTAGTGGAATATCCTTCTTATCATATCAGCAAAAACTTAAGACTTCAAAAACTTATATTTCTTTATAATATGTTAATCTTGATTTCAAATGAGGAAATAGGCGAAAGAAAATATGAACATATAATACGAGTAAAGAATAATTAATTTTTCAGAAATTCATATTTTAAAATTTATATCGAAACTTTCATAATATGCGCATGTGAAAATGAAGGAATTTTCTTGACATTTCCCCGTAAGATGCCAACTTGCTTTTGAAATCACTGTGAAAACAAGATTTTACCATCCAAACTCCATGACTTTGAAACCGAGACATTTTCAAATTGCAGTAAAAATAACAAATTTCTTGTATTTTGTGATGTGGCATATTTCAATGTTTATGAATATTAAATGCTTCCGAACATCGATAGAATCAATCAATTTCAGTTTCAATATACGATTGTAAACTTACTGAATCCCACGTTGCGATGCTGTTTTCTATATGTAAATCCAAGAGACTGATGATTTTAAATTACAATCATTGTAAAAAATCTGACTCTAAAGATATTTTTCATATCTTTCATATTAGCAGTTGATATGTTTTGTAGGTTATTCATTATTGGTTCAATAATAAAACATCACCAGGAATATTTCTTTTATAATACTTCGCCCTGTTTCTAGTTTTACTTAATAAAAAACGTTTAGTTAAAACAAAGATAGTGCAAACATATTTTGAGCCCTTTCGTAGAAAACACATTCGAGAATCAGTTGATATTATTTAAAAACCCCTCCAAATCAATTATGGTATAGAAAATTGATTTTAAAATAATTTATTTCAGTGTATGACGTCTAATGTTCTGTTTTCACTACATGAATAGTTGTTGTTTCTTATGACACTTTACAAGCCCACTGACGCAATTTCAGCGATTTAAGCCAAACGTCTGGGCTTCGGAGGACTTTTTGAGCAACCCGAGGCCTTAATTCTGATTTCTAGCTCACATGAAAGTGAGACACACATTTGCTTGCACAAACCCCTTTTTACAAGGGGAGCGGGGCTCTTTCATTCACCTCACAGATAGAACACACAGTAGGGAGCAGCCATGGCGGAACTATTATTCAATCACGGGAAAACGTGCTACCCCTAGGCCAGGTCGCCAACAAATGAATAAACTCTTGAGAAATTCAATGTTTTCCCCACGGAAATGAGCCACTGCTTTCAGTGGAGAATTCCTCATTAATAAAACATTTTTCTACCCCCCCCCCCCTCGATGACTATGCTCTGATAATTAAACCAGGTGTTACAGATTCTGAGTACCTTAGGGAAACTGTGTTGTATGTAATGTAATCTTAATGTACTACAAAACTTCACTATAAATTATTTTTAAAATTTGGATTCATAAAGGAAACATCGACACATTTTCATCACCTGCTGCTGATAATGACAAAAGTTTTTTGCTTACTCAGATAATACAAATTAAATTAATTTGGGAAAACTGGACATTTTTTTGTAAGATATAAAAATGTTAAATAAGGCAACCTCGCCTGAATGCTTTGTAGTCAAAGATTCTTATTCTTAAGAAGATCCATCACTTAACCGTATTAGAAAGAAAAACGATGCTAAATAGACCATGACTAGATTTCTCCAACTTGACCATCTCTCTCTTTTGGAATGCTTCTTTTTTCGAAATGAAAAATGACCGAAATACGTGCCTGCCCAGAACAAAGGTTACCGATGGACAACGCCAGCCGTAATCTTCATGTGTGCCTTCCCTCTCGGATGCAACGATTTCTTTTTTTCCACCCCCTCCTTCATTTTTTTTTAACTCGAATCGTGTTAAAGGGGAACTTTTCGATCACGTTTCCAAACTACGCCGATAACCGAAAAATGGCATCACTTAAATTAGTGTGATTGTCCCACACACCCGAAGAACTCTAAGTGAAGTAGGAAAAAAAAGGCCTTCATTGCGACATTAAGGGTGGTGAGTTGTTTGCTTTGATGCATAGGTAGAAATAGATAGATATAATATTTGGAAAATCGTACCTGACTTGGCATTAGAGGAGTGTGTGGAGATATCTGTGATGGTGCTTAAAAGAAGAGCGTTTAAGATTTCTTTTTTTTATGGACGATTTTTTAAAATAGATTTTTGTTTGTTCAACTCTTGGTGAGAAAAAATGGATTTGGAAAGATATAAAAATGGTTGCGGGAAAATGGTTGGCCAAATTCTTAACTGTTTTATTTGTTCTCAAATCTCTGAGTTTTGGAAGTGACTAAGAGTATGTGCCGCTACTGTTATAGAATGAATAAATGAATACTTTTTCAATTCATAAAAGCAAAAATTAATTTTTCAAAAGGATTCGTAAACAATGATATTATTCGTGGTACGAAGGCATAAAAACGAAGACAAAGTTTTTTTTTTTTGTATTTAAAATAAGAAAAGATAAATGTTGTTAGAAAAAAATAAAATATCTTTACTAGAAATTCTGAAATACATAATTTTTTTAAAGTATTTACACTATTTAAATTCCCAAGTGACTCAAAGGGAGGTGTGTGTGTGCAATAATTATTACAGAAGTAAAGAGGAAAATATGGTAATGAACATGGAAGCAATGATACTAAAAATTTTAGAATACGTAAGAGTTTTTTGCTAAAAACTATTTTTATTAATTTTGATCGAAAGGAGCAACAGAATGTATAAGTACCGACATACATGCATGCATATATAATATCGTACATATAAAGCTTTCAAAGCAAAGTTTACAGGAAATAAAATTATTCTAAATGTTGTTTAAAGATGCTATCTCTATACTATTTCCAGCTTCTTAATGAATTGTGACTAGTTATGTTACTGTCAGCATTTGAGAAAACTTTATTTAAAATTTTCGAAACATGGTTGTTATCAGATTCGAAAGTAGGAAAGTATTCAGTACATGATGACTCAGTTATTGAACTATTTAATGGCAAAACGCTTCAAACGATAGTTAAATGAAGCGCCATTCACAGCATGCATTGATGTAAGTGGTTTAAGAACCAAACCACCAAGCTTGAACGAGTTAAATAAAATAATATCTTATACACTGATCGCTGTAAATTATTAACTATTGATAATAAACCATTTTATTATTTTTCATGTTTTTGGCATTATTAATTTAAGTTGGAATTTAATTGTTAAAACGTAATTTTTTTGATAATTTTGTGTTATTTTTTATGTGATTAGGTCAACCAATTATATGAATAAAACCGATGTTGTTTTTGCATCGACCCCAACTATATATGTATTTCCAACATTTTGATGAAACAAAATAAAAAATGAATGAAAATTTGAATTAGTAAATAAAATAGTTTTGTCAGCTTTTCTAAGAGAAACGTAGGGATTGCTCCTGGGGCGCTATTCTGACTAATTTTTGTGTTGGATAACCGCAAATAACTGTCATACGTTAAACTGTATTATTTTTAAGATTCAAATATCGTATCATTCTGAAAGGCTAAATTAATGAGAACAAGTTTTGGAGTCTCTAGAAATTTTAATTATTTACTGATGCCAACTGTTAGCTTTAAAACGAGATACTGAAAGCTAAAAGGACCCAACCAATAACTATTTTTGCAAATCGAGATAAATGTGAAATTTTATGCGTAGGAACTAAAATGAACAATATGAAGAGTACTTTTCTGAAGTTAAGAGTAGCCGATATATTTGATTATCAATATACTAATCAAAATTTATTTTTCATTTCGCTGCAATATTCTCCAATATCTCGTGTTCGAGTCCCGGTTCGGGCGGGGTTGCTCTTCTTCTGTGTTCTATCTGTGAGGAGTATGAATGTGACCCCCTGTAAATCATGACTGTGCAAGAGAATGTGAAATATAAATTAATTAAGTCGTGCTCTTGGCCTTAGTTGGCACTACTGATAAAAAAGGACGCACATTTCGGCTTAAATTGCTGATAGATAACTATCAGATGGCTTGCAAAGTCACAACAACAACAGCAATCTCCAATATTTGAAAATTTTAGATGGTTTCATTCCTGTTCTGAATATATTCAAGGGCTAGAAACTATGAATAATATAATTGCTTTATTTAACTAATAAAATATTTGCCAACAGCCGTCAATTAATTTTATTGAAGTATCGGTATATCGGTTCAAAAATGTTCCAGATACCATGAATATAATTATAAACTGGAGTTGGATTTAAAAGAAATTCGGAGAAAAAAAACTCATATATCAATAAAATATGTCCATTGGTATTGGACAATGGATTTTTTCAACAAAAATGGGACGTATAATGCTACTGGAAAAAAGCTGAAAAGGGTTACAGATCTGTTCTGCTACAATTTTTTAAAAGTTCGGTGAGTTTTAACAACATCCTTACAGTTCAATAAATACAAATTATAGTTTAAACAATAAAATTCATAATAAAAGATAAATTACTGAAATTAAATAAGCACAATTTATCTACGGCTATTAAATTCTAGAAAATATATGTTATTTTATTTGAAGTGGTTAAACGAATTCTGTTTGTTGTTATCAAAATAGGAAGATTCGAACGGTTTTATAAAGGTATTTGTAAATATAAGCGACAATAATTATATTTCTTAGTTAATATTAACAATTAACATTTTTATTTTTTAAGATTTAATTTTTTTCGTTTATCTATAGTTTTTACTTTGAAAAAATAATTTTCACAAGTTTTAAATATAAATTTCTCTGTATTTCTTTACAATTGATATCGAAAAAAATGTTCAAAATTGATACATAAGTAATTCATGTTTACATTCAATATTCATACATACATAATTCATGTTTACATTCAAAACTCCGAATAGTTAAAAATACATAATATTCTGCTCGACAATATTTGGAACGATACCTCATGAATCAATGTCGCTGGTTATTTCTGTAAAGATGAAAATTCTTGTGGTTTCATCTACACTTTCCACAAATAAACTTTATTTATAGAAGAATTATTTCAGATAATCTTATTAATTTTAGGCTTAGACGCTGTAGAATATTAATTTTCATTACCTTCAAATCCTGGTTTCAGAAAAGTAAATACCAATCATTTGAATGTATTTCTTTCATCCAGATATCACTGATGATTTGAAAATATAATTTCTCCCCTCCATTGCTAATTAGGGAAGAATCTCTTATTTGTTTGCATATTTAACGAAGGTGATACTAAAGATCTTAACATTTCATTTGTTTCGACCGCATAATCGAAATACAGACGTGTGATGTCATCGAATTAACAATCAGTATTGACTTGTTTATTTGAGTATTTGTTGGTAGAGATGGCGAGAGGTAACACATTTTCTCATCGATTTTAAAAACCAATTTGTTTTTGGATATCCTTAAAATAAATATGATCGCTTCTATGAAAATACAAAAACTATTTTTTAATCAAAAGTTGCCACATTAAAATCAACTGTACATTTAACATTTCGATGAAGTTAGACTGGTCGATATCTAAAACTTTTTATTGTTTGATATTCACATGCATAGATTTGATTTGTATGTTTTTCAACCAATCAAGAAAGAGACTTCGTTTTAATTTTAGTTTTTCCAAGTTTTGTTTTGAATTAGCTAATTTGAAAGTTCGGTGGAAATTTTTTCCAGTTGTATGAAGAAACTTCCATTTATATAATGTTAAAATATCTTTTAAAATTTAAATTTTTGTTATTCATTCCAAGTCCAAATTATTTTTTTCTGAATAGGGTTTAAGTTACATACATTCGTACCATTTAACTAAAGTGTCGTAAGACAATAAAGTTCTTAATTCTCTCAAAGATTTTACTGTTGTATGTGTCTGCTCCATTTGAATAATTGGAAACGGATTTTATATAAATTATTTTCTTCGATTGAAAATAGGCTCTTTAGAAAGAAAAATGTCCGTAATTCTGCGCGTGCACAATTATTTTCTGAAGGGCTCATTAAACGTTGTCTACCCCCCTACCAAATCAATTTTTCAATTTACAATAATGTTCATAAATACCCCGAAGCAGTACCGACTACCCTCAAATTATGAAGTAATTTATAATACTTATTTCAGTTGCTGAACACAGTAACGAGCCGATTTGAAGAGAGTAGTATTAGTAATTAAAAAAAATCTGTTTATTACCTTGGAAATTGTTTTATTGCTCGTTTCCAAGTAGATTCAAAATACTGTTTCAATAAACAGATATTCTGTCTCCTGGAATAGCGAATATGAATAGTCAGAATTATCTATTTGGAGTAATTTGTAATTATCATATCTCCAGTTTTAACGGAAAATGAATCTTTGTAAACATAAAAATGGTTGAATATAATGAGACAAGAGAAAAAGATATATAAAATTTAGAAATTTGTTTTAAAAGGAATAATAATTAGTAAATAAATTGTAAAAAAATTAAAGCCTCAACTTCACAAAGAATGCTGAATCTCAATTCAACTAATTATTCTTTAACATTTATGGTGCCAGAATAGGATTTCTTTAGCGATAGGATGTGGTACTATAAATTTATGTAAATACTGACAATCTTAATAAAAAATTATTTACTCAAATTGGAGCTTTTCAAATCTTTCATGTTCAGTTGTGAAAGGTCAGATCCACCAATCGTTCAGGCGAATGAATAACGATGACGTAATCTGATCCCTTTAACATAATCGAACAAAATATGCCTATTTCAACCTCGAATCATTCGATATATTATTTTCTTCATCTCCACAATCTCCATTTCTTATCAAAAGAGTCAAAATCATCCTTTTCCGATTCTTCTTTCACCATCTTGTTTTTCTTTTCCCTCGAGTTCAGTCTTCTCGTGCCCATCTACACTCGATGTCATTCCCCAACAGACCGTTCTTGATAACTGACGTTTGCGCTTCAAAAGTGCTATCTAAACTAATATCATAAATGTGAAAGTTTGGATGTTTGTTACTCAATCACGCCAAAACGGGAGAACAGAATTGGATGAAATTTAACACAAAGATAAATTAGAGCCAGGAATAGGACGTAGGCTACTGTTTATTCCGGTTCAATGAGTGGTTTATTTTTTATTCCTTTAAAACTAACTTTCAAGCCAAAAAGCTGAGGCTAAATCCCGCCAAAGATATGTAAGGCTCCAGTTCCCCCCCGCGGGGGACAATAATCAGGTTAGGCTTAGCAAGATTTTGACAGATTATTTCAAACGATTCTGTTTACTTTCTTTGTGTTTGATGAATTTAAAATCAAATGTTGTTGATGAATTTAAAATCAAATGTTGTTGATGAATTGATCTTTCGGTTTCATTCTGAAGTACTTTTTAATGAAAAGAAAACAGAAAGGAAAAAAAAAAAATTCTAACCTGCATTGCGTTATCTCAACTGGCTTAGGAATGTCAGACATATGCGTTGCGGCAACTGGCGTTGAAAGTTCGAGCATGAACATAGTAAATAAATTGTTTTTACGTTAGTTGTGTGCTTTTGTTATTAAATTGTATTGATATTAAATATTTTTCGTGTATGCTTATATTTTTAAATGTATTGTTTTTAGATTTGTCATTATTTGACAGTTTTTAGTACAGCAAAATTTTCACACGAACAGAGTCGCGTGTAATTGTTAGTAGATCATAAGGTAGATTATTTGAAAACATCGGACATTAATTTGATACGAAGTAATGAACATTATTGGCAAAACAAGATACTGCCATCATCCTATACACAATAACCGTCCTATCATAAAATAAATTATATAAAATGCATGCAGAATATAGATCTTTATTACATTAAAACCCTTTACTTAACAGCTTCTCTTTGGAAATGATCAGGGGTAACTGAGAATTATATTCTGTTTTTTTGGGTGAAAATCTATAAATGAAAACTAAATCTCTCTTGCAATTTTATATCTTATAGATACAAGAAATCTACATTGCAGTCACTTATGTTGCAAATAACCGATGTAAGAGATGAATAATGACATTTAGAAAAGTTCCTATTTCATTTTTTAAAACTAAGTTTGCAATTAAAGGATTTTTATTATATTTCTTTGAAATGGCAAGAAAGTATTTTTTGTCTGCTTCAAGAGCACTTAAAGAAAAGTTCATGCTTTCCAACTCATTCAAGATCCGCTTATGAATATTGTAGTCACTATTCCCAATAATGCTCCCATACAAATTACACATTGACTTTGCCCAATAAAGCAACAATTAAAAATTTGTCTGCTTGAAAATGCTAAAACACTAAAAATCAAACACCTTTCTTAATATTTAAAAAATGAATTATAAATTAAATGGGATTTATAATGCATTATTTTCAAAGTTTTGTTATGCGATCGCCATCTTCAGATTTCTCTGCAATGGAAACTAAAATTTCCTGCTTTACAATTTATAAATTTTAAAAGTTTTTACTGTAATTATTATACTTATTGCATTAAAATTGCTCTTTTTTCATATTAATAAGTATTATTAGTTGATGGTATTTAAATAATTAAAATAAATTTTTCCTTAATATTTTCTGTTACTAATTGCCATTTTCTCTGGCTGTTATTTTGTACTGATATAATCGAATTTTCAGCATAGTGTTATTCAAATTCGACTTATGCATTAGATTATAAAAGAATTAACAGTAGGAAATGTATTTGTAGGAGATTTTCATATTTTCAAAATTAAAAAGAAGAAATTTCTTGGAAGTAAAACCTTGGACCAAAGGAATTTAAAATTAAATCGGTATAGCAGAAATATTGACTATTTAATATTTAAAATATTCATTTCTACTTCAAAATTTACCCGAAAATTCAGCAACTGAATGTTGAAAAAATTTACAAGCAAAGTAATGTTTTAAATAAAAACAAAAATTAAATGTTTAATACGAAATGCCGTTTGCAAATCAACCATATCTTGAAATAACTTGTATAAAAGATGAAGTTAAGTCTATAAAAGATAAAGAATATTGTTGAACAGTCATTTTTATTTAAAATTAATTTGGAACTAAAGGGTTAAATCATTAAATACTGTTTTTATCTATTTAAATATCTAACCAGATATTTAGAGGTTAAAATAATACATTTTATGAAACCAATGTATTCTATAAAAAGAAGTAATGAAAAAAGTGAACAAATTTCCGTTCGTTGAAATTACAAATAAATTATCCTTGATACCATTTTTCATTCTAAAAAAGTTTGAAAACTGATGAAAACGACATCTTCCAACTTATGACGATCAAACTATCTGTAAAGATTGGATAGTAGAAAAACTCACTAACACGGCTATCTTTTGACAATTTTGCCAGAAGTAATAACAGAAAAATAATCTGATGCAGCTTCAAATAATTAATTACTCGGGTTTTCCGGACCCGGTTGGTCCCCACAGTGATTTTTATCGGCCAGCCCCAGGATGACAACGCAACTTCAACCCTCACATCCGTCACATCCGCCCGTTTGGAAAGCATTTATCAGTTCCCTTACGTGAAAAGGTGCGAGGGAAAAAATCCCTGGAATAAAGGGGAAAGCGTACAAATAAATAGGGGCAGAGGGAGAAAAACCCGGAGAGTTATCAATGTTCCTCGTTTCCATCTTAGTAAGGATTTTAGGGTAACAGTCTTCCTCCAATCTACGGAAGGAAGCAAGAATTGAATTAGTAGTCGTGCGTAGTGGTTGCTAAACCACCCCCATTCCCCTTCAGACGACTTCCTGAACCCCCTTCCACACCCCATCCCTCCGGGATAGTACACAGAGAAGGTGGACGCAAAAACAAAAGCTGTTCCTCATTATTCAAAGGGAGCCAATACCACTCCCGCGCAGTCATTAGCGGTTTCCCGCTCTTTTCTGCCGACCCCCCTCCCTCGACCAGTTCTTTAAATGCCCTCTCCCCATCCTTCCTCGTCATCCTTTTTTGACTCTATCGTTTGCTGCCATGCCCTAACAGTCGCAGCTAGGGTCTTTTCTTCTTCTCTCTAAAACAGAGGATGTTTAAAACGGAAGACAAAAAAAAAAGTGAAAAAGAAATAAAGAATTAAAAAAAGTCTCGGAGTGGAGTTGAGTTAGTGGTTCGGCAAAAGGGAGGATTGGAATTTGAAATAACAAAGCAGACAGTGGCAGCAAGGGGAGGAAAATTTTTACCTTCCAACCTATTCGTCGCTTTAAAAGCTAAAAACAAAAAGCTTTCGGTCTTTGTTATCGGGACCACAAATTTATTAGCTTGGTTTATGCATTTTTTTTTATTTTCTTTAAACGCACCCTATTTTTAATTCAGGTCCAATGACGGGTTACATTACTGTAACAGCAAGCTGGATTTAAATGTGGTGAGCGAGGAGTAAGAGAGAGAGAGAAAAAACATGCATGAACTAAAGCAAGTTCATATAAACCTAAGGCTAATCGTTAAGTGAACTTTGCTTCTGTGTTTCCTTTGTGGCTTTCCTTTCTGATTGCTGGTTTATGGAGACGGATAATCAGATGGATATTTAAAGATAGCGCACCTAAACGGAATCGGCAATGATACGAAATGATGTGCCTAATTAGATTTATTTAAGAACAAGTCTCTCTGCTATTTTCTATAGCATAAATCAAAAGAAAGAAGAAACATTTAAACGCGAGGTATTTTTTTATTGTTTAAAAATATTACCTATAAAAGTATATTCACTTATAAAATAATAAAATTGGATTCGTATCCGAGTGGTCAGTTATAACTCTCAAAACATTGCTGTAATAAGCTAACTTGAGGTGTATAT
>JAPMOQ010006428.1:774679-785840 GCA_026543055.1 Argiope trifasciata | reverse complement strand
GCTATCTTTATTTACAATAACATATTATTTACAATTATATATTATTCATATTTTATCTACAATTACATATTATTTGCAACGCACAGGCGCGTAAGTGGCAGCGAATGTGTATTTGAAATGTTGCTTCTCAATGTATTTAGTTCTATTGTAAGAAAGACAGATTTACTGATAGCTCTGATGGATGTTGAACAAAGACTATGAACCCCAATCGTAGCGACGGACATGGAGAAAGTTTTTCGACGCTTGCGATAAAATGGAAGATATCAGAATCTTCAGAAACATCCACGATAGGTCCGTTATGGCAGGGTTTAGCTTGATCTTTCTAAAACCTTCTCTCCTAGATGTAAAAAGCCGGCAGATGAAGTCAATCATTTGAGTTGAACTCAAGTTATTAGTTGAGAGAGTTGTCTCTTTGAGAGCTTCTGCTGTTTTCGACAAGTGCTGCTGTTGCTTACGCTTTGGCTAAGTTTTGTTACCTGTGTGCTCGTATTTTTGAATTGAATAAAGAGTCGCTATTTGTTCTTGAGCCTGTTGGACTGTTTCACCTTACACTCACTTCTTGCATACAGCAGACCACCCACTACCACTGAAGGTAGCAGTATCGACAGGATTGGTTGTGGTCGACTGCTGAATAATTATGGTCCAACCTTACATGGACCGATCGGTCAAACTAACATTCTTTTTGGAGTAGCAAATAGCTGTTTTTCTCCCCATCTGCACACTCTCAAACAGCTGGAATGAAACTACCAATCTTTAACATCATGTCCTTCAGGGGTTTGAGATTACTTGGTACCATCAGTACTGTACTTAAATCCTTATTTACAATCTACTGGTTTTTCCTTAACTCTGAGACCGTACACTCATTACACAGAATTTGATGATTTTATAGAACTTTTGGAATTTTGCTTAACAATATTTTCATTCTTAGAATTCAAACGAAAACGAAGTTTTCGAGATAACAACTATTAAGACTATTTAACTTAACCAAGACTATTTAACTTTAATTACTTTGAAGTTCTAATTTCTATACTGTAAATAAACTTTTGCTTTAGTAAACTTACATTGCTAAAAGTTCTGGGTAAGTAACTGAGATCAAACGGAGAGAGAAACAGGTGTTAACAGATGCGTAAAATAGATTTTAGTCATCCTTTCATGTCTTTTAAACAGTGTTAAAGTATACTTATTCAATTTCCTATTATGCTAGCAAATATTTTTCCCTTCACGCAAATATGAAAGATATCAGTAAATATTGAAATAAACATGTTAAATTTAGATTTGTGTTTTTCTCAGAATCCAAGCAAAAGAAGAAACAAATATCTCCAAATGATTCAAAATGATACAAACTTGAAATTATTTGAATAAGATATTTGTTTTGAACTATCTTTGTTTATTGATCACAAATATTTTATCTTTGTTTGCTTTATTAGTTTGAAATCTCAATAACTATTTTTTCATTCATTCATTTCCAATAAACAGAGCACCTTAATACGTTAAATAAAATTTTCTAAAAGATAAACAAATACAATGTGTAATTGGGCTCTAATTATAATACTTAGCTAATTACAATAGCAATTTCACTAATAAAAACACTCATTCAAATTAAATTAATCCTTATCAAAATTTTATTCAAATTTTATATTCCTTTATTAAATACATCTAAATTTTTGTACTTCTGTTTTGTTGGTATTTTTTTTAAAAATAAGGCGTTTATGAATAAATTTATGATTTGCAAAATTAAATAATATGTTCTCATATTGATATATTAAGAGTTTTGTTTGATTATAAAAACGTATACAATTACTTTTACCGAATCTCCCAAAATCTTTCAGATATGTTTAAGCTCCAAAAAAAACTTTTTTTTTTCCCTTTTTGGAATTTTTTTTTCTCATTTGAATCTGTTTTGAGTGTTGTCATTAAAATTAATACTTATTAATTATTCACTTAAGTAATAATTCAAATAAAAAAATAAGAATATTTTTCCTTATTTAATATCATGGTAGCGAATTTGTGCATTTTATTTTCTTGTACATAGAGTTAAAAATATTGTAATCCTCAAAAAATTCAAAATCCAGATTTTGACGAATCTCACAACTCTCTGAGTTGGAGGAACTCGTCTTTGCCGTTATGTTTGTTGATCTGCAGATGAAATATTCAAAAAAGCCACAAGACTCAAATTCGGTATATGAAATTATGAAATGGCCAAATTTTCAGAATATCCATTTAGAGGCGACTGCTCCAGTACAAGTGGATTAATCAAAACTTAGAGATCTAGATAAATAAAACTTATGCATTTTCGCAATTTGTAAATGCAATAACAAAAACACTAAAGGACTTAAATATTCATTTTACTATATGATTTTATGATAACAGTTGCTTTTCTATGTTTGTTTTCAATCAATTTGGAAAAAAAGCTACATATTCTCACGTTTCGTAATTATCGTTCATCAATAATATGGAAATAATTAACGGTTTTATAAGGTCAGCCATGTTATGCAACTGAATGGAGATCAGTATTTATTTTAGAGTAGTTGAAAAAGTTTCTGGGAAAAGACTTTCATTTGTTTTTAATAGCAAGTTAATAGTTTATCGAATGCCTAAATTTAACTTTTTAAGCCCCCAGACTTTTATGGGCAATATGCTTTCCATATTACAAAATGCCTGAAAGTTTGCGTCATAATTATACGATGGACTCCGTCTGAAATATTGTTTGGCAGGATTAATTAAAATTTAACATTACGTCATAAACAAATCTCTAGAATCTATCTAAAGATCAAAACATATAATTGGATGGTATACGCTTTGAGAAAAATATATTAATAAAAATATCACGTTTTAGAGCGTCATGCTACATTACCATACAAAATTCCAGAGAATATAAGAGAATTGTTATATTTGCGTCAGAGATGAAACTCATGCCATGAAATAAGAATTACCTAGAAAATAACTTTATTTTAAAATATGCTTTGTGGCTTTAAAATAGGTAAAGATGATAGGTTTGGTTTAGATCCTATTTCATATATTTAATTACTCGTTTGCATAATTATCTGAAAGTGCTGATTACCATATTAGATATCTAATGAGATAAAATTTTGTCACGTAAAAAATTCAACAGAAATGATTCAAGCTAGACAAAATTGAAAGAAAAAATAATTTTTATTGTTTAAAGAATTCTTATTGAGATCTTTTTCTGTTGCAAGTTAATAATTTTTATTTCCTCTAAAAATTGTTTATTATTTAAATTATTTTTTATTTCCTTTAAACAAATTATAAAGAAAATAGTGTAATCTTGAAAAAAAATTCGCATTCGATATATTGACGAATTTCCTTGTTTAAGAACTCTCTCAGTTTGAAAATACATTTTCGACAATATGTCTGTCATTCTCTCCATCCACTTGTTTGTTACCAAGATAAATTGAAAACTCTTTCAGATGGATAGATGAGATTTAGTATATGAATTTTACACCTAACTTGCAGATTTATATCAAATTTGATGAGAAATCTGTGCAGAGGAAATCCTGCTGTCTGGCTTTTCAACTACAAGAGAACTTGATAATTATAAAACTAAAAGAACTATTTAAGGGAACTTTGTATTTGGAAGTTTGATCTATATATAATATTTAGTAATTAATAAACAGATGGTGGTTTCACTCCTTCGGTAGTCTCTGTATAATATTTAGTAAATGATAAGCAGATGGTGGTTTCACTCCTTAGGCACTTTTGTATAACTTGCATGTAAAGAATTATGTAGTTCTATAATATGAGGAGTTTTATTTAAAATTGTCAACAGAAATTACATGTGAAAAAAATTAGCAGAACTTGGAACCATGATTTTTCTATTAGCTGGAATAAAGTGTTGGCAGAAAATATTAAGCTCCTTTCATTTATAAGAACTGAAAAAATGGGTAAAAGATCTTTAAATTCTTATAAAAATTTGGTTTCTCTTCTTCTTCTTGCTAGTCAACATTAAATTTTCTCTCTTCATTCGTTCAAGGAAGCGTCAGGCAGCTAATCTGACTAATTCGATTTATCTTCGTCAATAATTCTAACACTCCCGTGCAGGCCGAAAGAATTGCGTGGCTCAAAAGTCCTATTTATAATCCGGCGGGTTCGCTTAATTTAAAGGACAGAAGAGGAAAGAAGTTGAAAAAAAAAAAAAACTGGATAGAAGAAGTTTTATTTTTCTTGAGGAAAACGCGGGTGTTTACAAAAGGCTGTCCGCGCTAAACGTCATTTGTTGGAATTGGAAAGTTATCAAATGAATCCTAGGGTAGAAACAAAAGAAGCAGCAAACCTAATTGCCTGTGAGCTAATAAAATGCGGCCCCAGAGGCCCCTTTTCTAGGCGAAATCGACAAATTGAAGACAGCGCCGAGGCCTTAATCTAATTTTAGCGACCGTCTTATTTTATTGGGGCTTTTAATTTAAATTGAAATTTGGTGCTGCTATTCAATTCATCTTCCATAGAGATGAAAGGGAAATTTAATTCTATAAATGTCCTTCTGTGCGAAATATTATTATTCGGGTCTGGTGTTGGTACTGTCATTATTTTTTGCGTTTGTTTATTCGTCACTTTGCTTTAATATGGTGGAGAGAAGAGGAAAAATTTCCAACTACAAATCTTTCCTCTCAGTTTAAAAATCAAAGAAGTAACGCAGACGATTTAAAAGAGTTTTGAGATTTTTCTGAGCTTTACAGGGTTTTGCAGAAAATATTTTCCATGAGGGCTTTTGGGGAATAACATTTGTTAATATAAAATTCAAAGCAAATACATAATTTTTTGAAAAAGAAAATCTATTTGGTTTTTTCAAATCATTTGTTGCACACACAATTAATGTTAAATAATATTTAAGAATAATTGTTATCACAAATTGTTACGATTTAAAATAGTTTTTGCATTTGGTATTCTACGAAAGTAATCGTTTTTTAATACAGTGATTTCATTTAAAACCTTTGATTGATTTAAAATGAATATTGGATTAATTCTTTAATCAAATGGTTGTAAATATTTTTAAAAACATAAATTTACTGAATTCTTAGTAAAATTTTAAACTACAAGCAAGCAAATAATTTTTAAATAAAAAAATAACTTTCGCACTTTTAAAAAGTACAAAAATCTCGTTTTATGACTTTTGATTATATTTATAAGAAATATCCTTTTATTATAATTTATAAAATCATCAGGTATGAGAGTTATTTACAAATTATTTTTAAATTACGCTTTTGGTTATGAAACGATCTTCCTTTGAAAATAAAATGTGCTATATCTTTCGATTTAAAATAAAACTAACCTTTATTTATTTTAACTATATTAAATGCTATCAATAATTAATCAGTTTAAGAAATGTGCAGAAATAAACCGAATTGCAATATTTATTACTTATTTAAATAACAAAATAATTCTTTAAAAAGAATGCTGCTGCATTACATTTTATTTTTAAGGTGAAATCAATTTCATTCATTATTGTTTTCCAACTTTTCAAAGTTTTTGTCTAGCTTACTGATTTAAAATATAACCAATAAAATTATAGCTTCAGATTATAGAAATTTAATGAAGAATTACACATTATAATAACTTTATAGTCAAGAAGTGAAAAGTGTTTCTTATGCAATATAATTTTATATTTAAAGCCCTTTCTAATGCTCTTAATAATTTTTATATGTTAAATTGATGATTTCAAATGTTGAATAAAGAAACAAAAAATATGTATTGGTTCTGAGTTGGATGTTACTGGAGACTAAATGCGAAAATTTCTTCAATAAATCCATGATAAAAAATCAAAGAAACACATATTTTACTCTTTCTTAAAAAATTATTCAAAGGAAATGTTTATAAGCTTAAAACAATTCGAGTCCCAAAGAAGTTTATGATAATATTTGTTAAAATAATGAGATATGGCCATCGTATAAACGTACTGAGACCTTTTAAGTTTAGATTTTTTTTCATATACTTTTGGTTTTATAATTAATAAAATTATAAGGTAGATCATGTGCCATCAAAATTTTCAGGATCCCACTGGGACCTAGACATAATTTTCATTTTTTTGATTTCCTGAAGTGTTCGATTCTAGATCTTACATCAGATGTAATTTTTTTTTGTATCTTCAAGCATGCAATTTAAGTTGAAAAGCTGTTCAAAAAGTGAAAAATTAAAAATGTTCCATGGAAACGAAATTAAATATATTTATTTGCTAAATTATAATTTAAGAGTTATCAACCAGATCAGTGAAACTGTTTAAAAGATTTTTCATTTTTTTGTTTATTAATAAGGAATTAATGGATTTCTGTCAGCCGCTCCATGTCTTCAAACGATTAGAAAGTACAGTTTAACAAATTTACTTTCTTATTTTATTCAAGTACACATTTGCTATGATCACGAAATTTCAATAAAGCATTTGAATTTTTTAACAGTATATAAAAAATATTGATAAAAATAATCTTAATTGAAAAAAAATTATAAAATGTTCTCAGTTGTCTTTTTTACTGCGCATTTTCAAAGGTTATTACAATGAATTTCTTAAAATTATTTTTCTTTATTTCTAAATTTTGTAATTTTGATTCGGAAAAAATATTGCTTCCCAAATAGTTATACAAAAATTATAAATTATCAGAAAGCTTGAATTGTTCAGACGAAACGAAATTGTCTGTGAATGTTATTATTTTACCTCAGTATTACTAAGGAGAAAAAATCTTTTTTTGTTTGGATCTATATTTAAAAATAATTATCAAAGAAAATGTATTAAAAATATTTTAATTAAAAACTTATTAAGTATGTTAAATTCCTTTTTTTAAAGTACATTTTCAAAGATTATTGAAATGAATTCCTTAAGATTTTTTTACAGGATTTATACATTTTGTAAATTTGATTTGAGAAAAATATTGTCTCCGAAATGAGAACACGAAATCTATTTATGAAGTATTCGCAGAAACCTTCTGTTATATTGTTAAAACGAAACTGGGAATATAATTATTAATTATCAATGGTATTATCCCACAAAAGCAAACAACATTACTTTCTTTAACTATTATTAACACCTAGAAACTGACATACTTCTTTCAACTGTTTCTGCTTATTACTTTGCAATGTTGATTAACCTTTCACTATTTCAATTAAGAAATTTCATTTTTTGAAAGAATTAAATTCTAGAGTGGTTTTTGAATGTATGCCATTTCTAGAAAATGAGCTTTGACTATTTCAAAAAAGTATTTAGAAGTTGTTGAAAGTGAATAAATGTAAGGAAAAAAATGATTTTGCAAACGTTTATATGCGTCGTTTAAATTTTAATTGAATGATTTTTTATGACCTCGTTTGAATTGTTTGAAATATACTTAAATTCTTCAAGATATATTCTTATTTCTATAGGAAATTAATCTTATTTTGAATTTATTTTGTTAAAATAATTTTGCGAATATAAAATTAATTTAATTATTATTCTCATAAAATGTATTTTTTTTATCTCTCGGAAGAATTATCAGCACTTTTTCAACTATTTTAAGCATTCTATTTACCTTTTCTATTTTGAATTTATGTACTTATAACAATTATAAATAAAAATAAGCAAATGGTTAGTTGGTTTTTCTTTAAAAAAATTCAAACGGGAATTAAAAAAGTTTTGAATGAATTAATAATAAATACCTTATTTGCTTAAAAATATCTTTTACAAATAAAATAAAAAAAACATTACAACACTACTTAAATAAATTTATTTATATTTATATCATGGCTTGATGTAAACAAATTAGGGTTGCAATATTGAAATATATTTTTTATTCGAAAGCTTTAGATATAATTTAATTGAAAATCATGTACTATTTGACGTCATCAGACATAAATTTCGATTCTTTCAAATGTTAAATTTTTCATTTCAAAAGTTAAATAGTTATTTCTTATTTAGTATTTTAGGTAAGAGTTCTTTGATTTTAAAGCTTAAAAATACAGTATGCCCGACCAAGCAGAATCTGAATTTGACTAAACACAGCTAAACTGTCGTGCCTTTCAAGTTCTTTCTGGAATGATAAGTGAATGGCACAACTAATTCATAAACAGTGCCAGATTCTTCACTTAATTTTTTAAAAACTTAACTGTGGAATGGCGATTCAATGCTCAAATTATATTTATTTCTTTAAAAGAATGTTTAAGCATAATTTAAAACTAATTGGTCCAAATTCGTTTCAGATCAGTTATTGCCCCATTTATTTTGTTTTTTACTGTTTATTACTATCATGTGAGACCATGATATTGTTTTCGTTTGAAGGTTTTGAATAATTTAAGGTAACAAAAATGAAAGCTCGAAATCGCTTAGGCAAGGAATAAAGCAAACATGGCAGTATTCATCCATATCTTTCAATAGCATGCATTATTTTATCTGATTTCACCAGTATTACCTTATTATTTTGTATGTTTTTTTGAAAACTGATGCGGTTTTTAAAAGGTTGACTTGCTTTTGCCAGTATTGTTTTATTATTATGCATGCTTCTTTGACTGCAGATGAGTTTTTAAAAGGTTGACACAGAACTATTGCCTCATAGATTGACATGGAATGACGTTATTTTCACGGAATGCAATTTTTTCCGGAGAAAATAATATAATTTAATTTTTATAATATGTTAGAAAAAAGAACTACATTCGCATAATTTTAAAACAGTTTTTATAAAATTATTTTCTCTTTCCCCAAATTTAGAAATAATATTTCATTCATTCTTAATTGGGAAACGTTGATAGATTTGACTCCTGCTCTAAGATTAATCTGTTATGAAACTATTCTATGATCTCAGAAATTAGAAAATAGCAATTTGGGTTTGTAAAAATATTGTTTTTATAAAATAATGCTACCACGACTGAAATTTATCATACATATATATATAGGGTGAAACTAACTTGAAATTTGGTATCGTAGATTTCATTTTCTTTTCATTCTAATTATTTAGCTTAATTCGAATGGCAACATTACTTTCTTTAAATCCCTTTCTCTGGACACCCTCTCCCGTGTGCCCCTGAGTTCTTGAGAAAGGGGCGAGTGGGCTGCAAATCGAGTTATTTCGAGACGGACACGCTCAATTCATTAAGAGTTCGTTCCTTTCTCCCCTCTAAAAATTCTTCACCCTCCTCACACGTCCGCATACATACCATTTCTGTACCCCTAAGATAAAAGAAATATCCTCCCCCTCTAAAATTCCTTCCCCCCATCAGACCTTCCCCCCTCGTCCGCCGGCATCCCCACGGCGCTGGTGAGGGACTGGTATTAAATTGCCCGGGGCCTCTATAGCAGGAAGGTAAAGTCAAAGGCTGTGGCTTTGAGTCGAAATTAAAAGTGGAAGGGGGCATCATCGATTCTAACGTTATCATCGGCCAGCACTGACGCCACCCCCCGATCCCCGCCTCCCCCCTCTCTCTTCCTTAACGAGCCAACCCGCGTCGCTTGTGAGCTGAAGCGGAAATCTGCTTTCTTTTCTTCTTCCTCTCGCCTCTTGATAACTCACACGCACACATACTACACACGCGTGCACTCATACATCCACGACGGGCGTACATAACAACACCCTTGCCTGTTATTCCACTAACTACCAGCGGAGGGGGGGGGGCTGCGGGCCTCTTTTCTTTTTATCTTTTCTCTCTCTCTTCTTTTCACGTTTCTCAGCTCACACACGCGTTTTTCTTATTACGCTTTTGAAGCCGAGGCGAAATTTCGGGACCTTATATATATACTGAAACTGCTGCCCCGTTTTTTTGTATTTTTATTGGGATGATGATTTTACTTTATTATTGTCAGACTATTTTATTTTTTATTCTTTTTTATTCTAGATGTTTATTGCAATCGGAATTTTTTAAATTTTGTTTTTTAAATTCCCTTTTTATGTTGGAATCGAAACATCTGGAATATTGATGCAGTTTTCGAAGGGAATTATAATTATCAAGTCGGTGATCTTCAATTAGTGGTACAAATAGGGATGGTTTTAAATCTTCTATGCTTTTTAACGAGATAGAAAGGTGCAGGGAAATTTTAAATACTTTTTTTTTAACATTAATAAGAGAACAAATTTTCTTGGATTTTTTTCTTCCAGTGTGTGTTAAAACTATGAAACGGATTTAACATTCTCCTTTGATGGTTTTTGAGAAATCTGTAGCTTCCTACAATTTATGACTAAGAATAATTTGAAATCAAAACACCAAAATGAATTTAATTTAGCTACATTTCGATTTCGAAAAGAAACATCAAAATAAATTTAATTTAACTACTTTTCGATAGTTTTTTAAATGGCGTCCTGAAATAAAATTTAACTTCTAATGAATCCATTTAATGATTCTCGATTTCATTTTCCTGAGCAAGATTTTAAAAAAAATTTAACGATGAAATAATAATTTAATTTTTTTAAATAAATTCTCTCAGGTTCTTTACTATGTTTGGCATTTGAAACTGCTTCAAACGATTGCTGTTAGTAGTTTTTATAAAACTTTAGAAACTTCTGAGAAATTTATGAATTTGTAGTAAATCAATTACTTTGTTATTTGAACTGATAATATTGCAAAAATAGCATTCAAGATATATTTAGTAATAATGTATATACTGACATTTTGAAACTAAAAAACTTACTTTCAATTTAAACCATTCTAGCAATGAATATTCCGAGGGTTAGATTCCAAATGAAGACATTATAGTGTAAAAAGAATCTCTACGATTTACATATTTGATTTTGCGTTTTTGTATAAAGCGACATATTAAAATAATATTTTCGTACTTAATTTTGAAAATGTAAAATATCCTTTCAAAGATAGATAGTGGTATTTCAGATTTTTGAAATTTAAATCAATTTAATAATCGAAATCGAATTAATAATTGGTAGTAATTAGCCACCATTCTTATCTATCAAATTATGCTATTAAGTAGTATGGGACAACAGTAAAATTTTGGAATAAATAGAATTAAAAAAACATTCTAATGAATTTGAAGAGGAAACTTATATTTAACAATAAATTAGTGACAAATGTTATTATTTAATGGGAATTTAAGTCAACTTTAGTTCTCATAATATTCTAAATATGATCCACTAATTTTAACCTTTCTGTTTTCTGTAAAGGTTGTTTCTCTGCTGACATATTCCCATAGCAGTGAAACTTTTTAAAGAATATAGATATTCTGAAAAAGTTGTTTCTCTGCTGACATATT
>JAPMOQ010006428.1:744767-762027 GCA_026543055.1 Argiope trifasciata | reverse complement strand
AAAAAAAAAACACAATTTAAGCTACAAAAATATAAGAAATAGTAATTTAAAGAGGAAAATTTTTACAGATTCACTATGTAATGTAGTTATGAAGTGATATTGCCTTGATGTAATTCTTTAAGGTGTATGCACACACTAGAAGATTTTAAAAAAATGTCAACTTTAAAAATCCGTTTTTTTCTCAGTAAGTTCTTAATATATGTTTAAACTCATTTTAGTGGGGAAAAAACCCTATTACATTAATTTTTAATTAATTAATTTATTTTTAATGAGTTATTTAGCATATTTTTCAAAACTTGATATCTTAAATTCTAATTTGTACAGACACACATTCTAGTTGGTTTAGTTTAGTTTAGTTATTTTAGCGTACCATTGTAGAGCAATATTTGGGATATTTTGGGCTCCATTCTAGTTGGAAATGATACCTAATATGAGTGTTCATGCTGTCTGCCTCCATCAAGTTATAAAAATGTATGGTGTTTTTAAACAATTCTTCATTTAATTTGGATTGAGACAAAAATCATCCACTGTTTCCTGCAGATTATTTGGATATATAAATAATTGTACCTGGTTCATTTCTTGTTGAGTTATAATTCTTTGAATAAAGTAACGTATTGGAAAAGTATCATTCCTCATAAAATGTGTTTTTGTAATATCAGTGAGTTTTTTATGAGGAAAAGTATCATTCCTCATAAAATGAGTTTTTTTAATAAAAAGCCGAAAGTAGAGTTTTTACTGAAAGTACTTCAAAAATATCCTTATAACTTGATAAATATTGCGAATATTGACAACATCTTGGTATAGTTCGAAAATGAAATGACCCGGGAACATTTTGAAGCAATAAAAATATTCGATATTTTGAACGAGTTTCGAAGTTTCAATTGCACAAAACAGAACTTTAAAGCAGAAAACAGAAAACCTTACTATGTACTATAGTTATGAAGTTACACTGCCTTGGTATAATTCATTAATGCTGTCTCATTTAGTCAGAAGTCTAGAATTAATTTCAGTTTTAGCAAAAGGGAAAATAGGGAATAATTCAATTGACAAGAAATGCTCAATAATGACTTGAATGCTATTCTCGTGATTATTAAAAAATATTGTTAAAGAAATAAGGTATTTAAAATGCATTAATTAAAACTATTAAGGGATTCATTGAGCGTTTCCCTAAAGAAGGCCAATGTTGGGGTAACCGCTTCGCCAGTTAATAAAAGAAAATTTTAGGTTGCGAGTCTCGGCGAATATTTTTTTTTTTTAAATCGATGGTCGACGGGTCTTCGACTTCAACATTCGAAGGTGACTGGAATAACATTCGTGACAGCCCCAGAAATGGAGGGAGGGGGAAAAACTAGAAATCAAAAAAAGAAAGAAGGGAAGAAAGCCCGAGAAAGAAAAGAAAAAGGAAGAAACATCTGTTTTGAGAGTGAGACAACTGTTAAGGTTATTCCTCACTCACTTACTCCGAGGGGAGGACAAAAAGTGGGATATGCAAATGATTCCAAATCCACTCTTACACCCTTTCACCCATTCAAAAATATATTCCTGACGCTTTCTACCCACACTCGATAAATCGTCCTCTTTGCCAACAATCAAAAGATATTCAGCAGGGGATATATCTTTACCATTCCCTCCTCTTTTTTCTCTCTCTCTGTGTGCGCAGGGGGGGAGGGCGCGTATTATATTGCTGGAGGTTTTAAAGCCAGACTGTGCTTTTTTTTATTCAGTATTTGCACGACGTTTGCATATTTGTTTGCAGGTTATTTGTTTGGGTAGCTAGATTCAAAGGGAGAAATGTTTCGACAGATCCAAGTGTTTGCTTTTTCTTGTGGCGCAGTTGTCATCGGGATGTTTAGGATCACTTTCTGATTCGGTTTCTCCAAGATGTGTGATTGGTAGTTGGTATTAGCCTGCATCGGAGAATTTTTCCTTATACCAGGATATTAAATTTTTTTTTCCGAAATGCGTCGCCTATTTTGTCAATTGATGTATTATTTTTATTTTACTGAAACATTTTTTTTTTCATTATTTGACATCAAACCAAATGTTAGGAAAAAAATCTCTCAAAAAAGATTCATTCCTATCTAACGTTGTCACACACACACACACACACACACACACACACACACACACACACACACACACACACACACACACACACACACACACACACACACACACACACACAAGTTTTATATATTATTATTTTTACGGGAAATGTAATTATGCATATCTTATTTTAATCGATGCTAAACAAATTTAAAAGTGATATGAGTTATTTTATAAAACTATAAAAATTATGTAACTTGCATGAGAAAAAAAGTAGTTTAAGAGAAAAATTTAACCATGCGTCTAATATTTTCCACAAAAAATCTGTTACTTTTAACTTTTTACATTCCTTTTAAATGTAAAAATGTGACACAGAAAATAATTAGCATTGAAATTGTGCAGAACATTTCAATAAAATCCCATGAAAACCAGATATTTCCTCCCAAAATATCTAAAAACTATTTAATTGTTTTTTTTATCATTAATGTAACAAAATTTTCGGATACTGCATGTCCCTTATTTTTTTGTAATGGTTGGACTTAATGCGATTCTCATTATAATCCATAAGAATTTCTTACAAGTATATGATAATCATTAAATGTAGCAACTAATAACACTAAAGAAATCACTAAAACATCATCATTTTCTTTTTGAATATTTTTCAAACATTTTTTTTCATCATTGTGTTTAAAGATAAAATAAAAATGAGCCTCATTTGCTTTGCATATTTTCAAAATAGACTAAAAGTAGGCAAATAATAAATAGCAAAAAGCATCCAGAATTTATAATCTCAAAATTAAAATTTTGCATTTCATTTTTCTTTATGTCTGTGAAAAGAAATAAAAAAGCAAACTAAAGTAACAGAAATCTGTGAAAAAAAACCTAAATCGAACGAAAAATTAAATTTTATTTAAAAGAAATTGTTAAAAAATAGAAAGAAACTAAAAAAATCATGGAATTTCGTTTATGAAATTACGGTATTTATGTGAAAATAACTTATACTATATTAATACTTTTTAAACTTAATTTCTACGTTATGCAACAAGTACTTGCTTAAGTTTCTGAATAAGATATATCGTAAATATTTTCTCTCCTCTTCTATATCGGGAATTAAAATCACTTCTCGAATAATCTTTGTGATTCTTCCTTTCTAATAAGAGTTTTCGTGCTTACACTGAAATAAATAGAAGTATTGTATTGCAACCCTTTCATTTTTTTGCATTTAATTGAATAACTTTGATTTATTACCATATTAAATAATATCATTTTAAATATATAATGCAATTTTAAGACTGTTAGTCTAGAAATTTCTCAGATTATACTTTTCCATATGACAGCTGTAAACTTCTGGGAAAGACATGAGTACTTAGATATCTATTTCCCTAAACTAGAAGCAAGATTGGTCTCTCCAAACTTTTGTTACGTTACTCTCTAATAAATATAATTTGGTTTTTCGATGCTTTCTTCCCAACCGACTAAAATGAAAATTCGACCCAGAATTACAATTTCAGTCACAAAATGTCAAAAGAAATTTGACATATTTAAGTCGTTTGATTTTGAGTTATCGCGTTACATGCTTCTGAAAGTAGAGACTAACAGACTTCAACTACTTGTGGAATCGAACTCAAAACTTGATAGGTGTTGATCTAACTCTGTGTATTGTATTTTTTCCGTCTAGTTCTCTTCGTTCTGCAGCTGTGTTAACTAATATTCAAATAAACGGACTGACAAATTTCATCTGAAACATTTGACAGAAAATTTCATAGAAATTTACAACTTCGGTATTAGAACCATTTGATTTTGGACCAAATATTTACCATTGCAGCTTAATTCTTTGGTTGGAATCAGGTTAATACGGCATGGAAATCCGAAGAAAGGGGTAATAGGATGGGATTCAAAGTTACAAATGTAATTTAATCACTTGTGGTTAAAGTCTTTGCTATCTGTACTATATTTGCTTGATGTACAGCGTTTCTTACAGACATTATCGTTTCAGAATGCGTATTCAGACTGCCCTGATTCACATTTGAATGAATGCCTATATGCAGTAGATGTATGAAATCTGTTAAATAAACACTTCAGATATTTAAGGGGTTGATACTTTAAAATTAAAAAATATATATTTTCAGCAGCAGTGCTTAATACTTATTTTTGATGCCTCTAATCTTAGTTTCTGAAATTAAGATTCGATTTAATTAAAAATTAATTAAATTCTTAATTTCTTTAAATACTGAAGCATAGAAAAAATTAATATAAAGTAAGGAAATTGAAATTATTAATAATTGATTTCAGATAATGTTTCATCTCTCAAGATTTCTAAACAGCGGTTTTATTATTCGCAATATTCCATATAAAAGGGATTTATGGCAATTTTCCTTACATAAACTATTGCTGTAGTATTTATTACATAGAATTTAGGAAATTTAAAATACTGAAGAAAGTAACAAACATTCAGAACATTTTGTACAAATTTACGTTTGTGCAAGTGAATGCTAGTCATACTCGCATCGCTTTGTCCAAAAATTAAAACAAATTTGTTGAAATGCGCTGTGCACTCATGTTTTCTCATTCATAAAGTGTAAAATTAGATTAGACATTATCAAATAAGATTTATCAATTTTGTTTTTAATAAATCATTACAAAGGTGACAAGAGATTCAGCAAATTTTTAAACATTACGATTATTATTTTTTTTAAAAGCTGAGCGTTACTCAGGCAAATCAAAAAACTATTTTTTTCTTCTACAGAAAATATATTTAATGATTAAAAAACTCTTTCAAATGATCAGTGTGATCTCATACATATATTATAAAGTGAGTTTTTATATTTTTACACGTATTTAAACATTTTTTTTCAATAATTTCATTTTCCCATATGTATGAAAAAAATAATTATTTAAATGATTTTTTCTGTTAAAAATATCTAGCTCACACCAACCATTTAATCATCTTTAAATGCTGATAAAAACAACGTTCAAATGAACATCCCTTAACTGTCTGCCTGAAAATAAACCTTTAAATTCTCTACCTGAGAATCCAGAGACTAAATTAATCACTGGTCATTTTAGCTTCCGATCAATGTAACTCTGCATTAAAGCAGATTTGCGTTTTTTCATCAAGACAACCGAATGAAAAAAGAATGATGAAATTAATTCAGTCGTCACCAAGTCGCATTAATTAACGAGTTCTTTCTTCCTAAAATTATTTTTCACCGACCTTTTTTTTTTATAAGGCAGCTTAGAAATAATGCGTTTTTTACTGCTTCCAGGGATTTTTTTTGCATTACTTTTCTTCTTTTTAGAAGAGATGATGATGATTTTTTTTTTTGCATGACTCTCATCGTCCCCATTATCTTGTACGCTTATGTGTGAGATTAAATGGTTTAACATTTTTCGCTCGTTTTAGATTTATCTGTAAATATAATTCGAGTTGTGATTGAATGTCTAATCCCAACATATGTTTTTGGCAATCCGCTTTTAGTTTTAATTCGTTTAATAGCGTTCGCAGATTTTAGTCCTCGTTTTTTCTTTTTACAAAAACGTTGTTTTGAAGTGCTGGGAACGTTTCATTTAAATTTTGTGTATGAGTATGTCTCAAAAACTGTTTAAAACCAATTAGTTGTTCAAGGAAATATAAATGACAGCAAACGTTTAAATTTTAATAACAACCTTGATGAGTGGAACTATCTTAAAAAATGGAAATATTGAAAAAAAGAATTTTTCACACATTTTACTCTGTTTGTTCTCCAATGAAATTTGTAAACGATGCTTCAATGACATTTCAATCCTCTAAACATAGTTTGTTTAATTTAAATAATTTAAAGTATTAAGGAATAATTAATGGATGTCTTCAAAGCCTGATTAATCATATTAGTCAAATTTTATTCAAATCTGGTTGCATCCGATTTAAAGCATTTGAATATGACTAAGTGCAATACAGACTATTTTATTCATAAATTATAATATAATATTCTTACTGTTTCTGAGCCAATATGCAATCATAAATATTTGTAAAGTAATCAAAATCATTAAAACCCTTAAATCATTTCCTATGAATATAATTATCTTCTTCCCTGCAGTGGATTAAAAAAATAGTAGGTATGAAGGAAGGGACTGCATGAACATTAGTCCAATAAATAAGTTTGATTGTACTTGAATAGCATTATTCAAGAAAAAAGTATACTGATGTGCACTTTAGCAAAGAGTTGCTGACTACTAATACACAAATGGAAATTTTACTGCTAGAGAAATTGATATGTACAATTTTTTTCTTATAAATTCTGCGAAAAGGCAATCTCTTTCCAAATAAGGGGGCAAATTCTCAGGTGAGCCAAGTCAGGGCCTTCAAGTATATAATCAAACCGGATAATAATATATTGACATTTGATATGTGATATTTGATCTTCTATTCGGTGAGCTGTATATGATGGAAACTATAGATAAAATTCAATCGTGGCACACAATTTTGAATTTGATGCAGATAGGTATAAAAGAACAACTGATGTTAAATAAAATTAAAAAGTTTTCTTAAAATCAATACGTCTTCAGACAATTTTGTTCTCAAGAATTGCTAATGCAAGGAAAAAATTCCAAAATCATATTTAACCAACACTTTTCGCGGAAGTCATTTAATTTAAAGTTCTTGATGTCTTCATCACTATTTTGCACTCTTCTAAGATCTACAATATAAGATATTTATGCATAAACTTGTATAAAGAGTCTTGATTTTCTTAAAATGGAAAATAAAAGTATCAACTAATGATTTTTTCAAAGTTAAGGCTTCGCAAAACACGTCGATTTATTTAAAATGAAAGAAATTATCCTGCATCAGTCGTTATATTTGTTGAATATTCTAGATATAGAGCTCTTTATTTTTTCATACCCACCCCCTACTATTTTCAATAAAGACCCGAAGACTGAAGCTACGCATCCACTTTTAAGTACACGCCCCGCTTTTTTTATTCTATCTACATTTATTTAACCATGGATCAGGTCTTTGCCTACTGGACGATGCGGTGGGGGTGGGGGGGTGGGGAGGACAAACCTTACAAAAATGGGGGGCGGGAAAGGGAAACTCTTTTGAAACAAACCGAAAAAGAAACTGTTCTGTAGAATAAAGAAAAGAAGAGAGAAAAAAAAACAGAGAAGGGGGCGGGTGGAGAGAGGCCCCCTTCTGTGTGCTGGAGTTAGATCAAATGTAGATTACTGGGGCTGTAAGTGAGGTCCACGTCGTGTGTAAGAGTTGCCCTCTTTCACAGAGCCGGGGCGCACCTGGTGAGAAGTCAATCAAATGTCGCTGTCCCCTTCCTTCCCCCCCACAAACGAACCTGCCTACTTTGAAAATCGATTTTCGTTTTGCTGTTTTCTGAAATAAAAAAGTGTTGCTCCCCTTCTATTTGATTCTGTGGAGTAACGAGAGAGAAGTAACCGACGCGCACACACACTGTAAATAGACGCTGTTTTTTGCAGCCCTGTCTTTCCATCCCATCTTGTTTTCGGTTTTAGGGTTGAGGAGAAAGAAATAAAGCATAAAATATATGATATTTATACATGGGCGTAGTGCATGGGGACTGGATGTGTGGTTCACGTCTCTGCAAACATTCTATAATAAAGAGGGATTAAAAATACATAATCCTTTTTCAGATTTAAATCGAATAATTTGGTATTTTTTCTCAAAACAGTTTTACATTGGGTGTTGAAGGGAAAAATGAAAATTTATTCTTCAAAACTGGGCTGGAAGTAATGTACATTACGGATATTAAGGAAATGAATAGTCCATTAAAAACTGAGTATTAAACATCAGCCAAATAATATTTTCGATAAAGAATCATATAATTGAATTTGAATATGATTTAATAAAGATTGGTCATCAACAACACACACACACACACACACACACACACACACACACACACACACACACACACACACACACACCCACACACACACACACACACACACACACACACACACACACACACACACACACACACACACACAGGGATTTGCCAAATTCGACAGTGATTGTAGACATCAAGAGGTTAAAAAATCATAGGGTGTATGGGAATTGTGAAATGAAACCACTTTTTCGTTTTCAGGAATTTCCCCCCCCCCCCCTCATATTGTAAAATTGGTGACACGGAAACCAACTTTTAAGAATTTTCTTTCACTTTAAAAAGATGTATAGTTGAAAGATCATTTACTATTTTTTTTATTAATTTTTCACAGTTCCCAACAATTATCAGACACCCTACATTTTTGTGATTTTTACTTACTAAACATCGTTTGAGATCCTATGTTGTAATGTGATATTTTTAAATCCTTTTGAGGTTTACAGTTAATTAGTAATTATTAATGATTGATAATTTGTAAGAATTTGGGACTTTGTAATTCAGAATACTTCTCGGGAAATATGTGTTGTGGTAAAAAGATAGTTGGTCCTTAGTTATTGTTTTCTTAGTTGGTATTCTGTTTCTCTAAAAAATTGAATTTGCTTGAAATGAAAAGTTTGAAGTACTTTTTAAAACATTTTTTGAGGTAATATGACTATTGAAATACTTTTGATTGACTTTCAGGACTTTTTAAGATAATATAAGCAATATAATATATGTATTGTTCGAAGAAATTCTTATTATTATAATACAGATAATTTGAAAGATAATGGAATGATATGAGTTGTTACTAAGTCTGAATAATACAATAGCGCGTATCATTATAATATAATTATATAATGCCTGTTCAGTATTGTCATAAGTGTTTTAACTCTTTGATCTCCAAAAAAGTAATTCGATGCATGAATATTTGGTGAACAGAAATTCTTTATTGCTCCGAAAAATTAATATATATATAATTTATTTTAAGTTGAATTTTCCAGGAAAATTAATCTACATATTTTTACCACTGTTAAGTATTTTTGTCAAAATGTAAGAAAATATTTAAATAAAACGACAAAATGATGCCCTGCTTCGAATGGTGCGTGAGAGGAGTGCTAAGGGTTAAACTTATAAGGATTCAATTCAAACAAAACAAACTGAAATAAAAGGACTGTACCCTTTACTTGCGAATCACTATATTATATCGTCGTCTGTTTATATATATCTGATTGCTACCTTTGCTTTACTTCGTTTTGTTTGAATACGTTTTATATCCATCATTTTGAAGTTGATAGAATAATCGATAACAACTTCAAAACTAAAGCTGATTTATTAGAGAATACAAAAGATGAGAAATTGAGATTTCTAAGGTATGGATCTAAAATAAAGATTCTAAACAATGATTATTTCTTTAACGAGCTCCATAACCAGTATCAAACAAATCGATATCGAATCTGAAAAAGCAAACACTTCTTACTATTTACAACCTGCAAGGAGTATCACATTTGCGTATTTCGAAAGGTTCCCTGAAGAGGCAAACCACCTCTACCTCTTTTTCATTTTCAAGTAAAGCATTCTACATTCCATTTTTTAGGGCATTCCACCCTATCCCAAAGTACTCCATACCAGCGTTGTAATAATGACGGGGGAAAAAATCCCTATCTTTTCCACCCTTCTCTGTCGGAGGCACAGGTAATGACCCTGACTAGTCCCAGCGTTGCGGGGGAGAGCGCACGCCCCTATGAAGGAGCGTTTAAATGACGTCATTAGGTGGAACCGTCAGTCGTACAAATGGCTCTAATTGGGCCCCACGCCAGATGATAGAGTTATCTTCCAGGCCGGTGATTAACGTGTTTTGACAGACGTTAGGACACCGCCTCTTGTGATAGAATGGGGGAGGGGGAGGGGTATGTGAAATTATGGAAAGGTTCCCCTATCTAAAATGGGCAAAAAGCAAAATCTCTTTTGATCGTGAATGCTTTTATAGTGAACAGTGTCCATAACTAACATGGATTAAAATTTCTGAATATTACAATCGCATTCTAAAACACATGTGCTTTTAACCCTTTCAGGGGCACTAAGCCAAAAATGATTTTTTTTTCGAAACAATTATTTAAATCTGATTATATCCTATTACTGACATGTAATTTACAGTTAAAAAAAATTAAGGTCCTTAGGGGGGTGGGGGGTAGGTGACATACTGGGTATGTCACCGCGCATCTAGAACATGTTTTGGAGCGAATTCACAAATATGCAACTCGTAATTAGAAGGTATTTTTATGAAATGAAAGCAGTTTTAGGGATTCATGACGCTTTTTAACATGAATGACGCAAAAAAATGAGCTTTTTGAATTCGAAAATAAAGTTTATCGGAATAAAATGAAGACAAATTACATCATATGAAAACATGCTTCCATCTTGAATTTTTTGTGTGGAAACAGAATACTTTCTAAGACTCGTGCTGCCGTCTATTGGCAAGATAAAGACTTAAAAAACGTTAGGAAATTTTATGTAGTTATTTCAACGCGATTTTCTAGTTTTAAAAAAATTGTAAAAAGGTGACATATGGAGTATGTCACCGCCCCTGAAAGGGTTAAAGGATTGTCTAGAATTTATCTTATATTCCGTAATTATGCGTTCATTCGTAATTTTTGATGTGTGTTCTGTCATTGATTTAACGAATGACTGAACGAATGAACAAGGATGAAAATCATTAAAATGATAGAAAAGGAAATATATTAATCGGAGTGACGTTTCCACACTTAAGGGGACAATAATAACATTCACGTGAAAAAAATACTAACCCATAAAAACATGTTTCTCTTCATCGCTATATTTTTTTGAACTCTTATGAATGAAAAAAATAACAAAATAAAATATGAGAAATTAACAAACAATTAAATATGAAAATTTAACAAAATTTTTAAAAAATTGTTAGTAACCTTTTTGTGAAAAAGAATTTGATAAACAACACTTCAGATCTCAATGAAGAATGAATAAATTGAATTCTATTATAAACTCTCTATTTAATTCTTTCAAAACCAGATTTGCAAGTAGTAACCAATGCTAAAAATTTTATTTAGAAATTAATTAAATAATTTTATTTAAAGAAAAAAAAGCAATTTTTTTCGCACTGCCACTTTTTATATCTGATCATAAACTTTATGACATTTCAGAATAAAAATACGTTACTCAGAACCTATATCATGCATATTGTATCCTGAATGAGCAATATGTATGATTGGTTTTAACAATCTTTGGCATAAATATCGGTTTTTTTATTTATATATTTTGATATAAATAAATAAGAACTTTATAATAAATCCTATTGTTGGCTTTTACTCTTTCAAATAAAAAGTCAATTTTGTGTTTAATTGAATACATCAGATATTTCATTTCAGAACAGTCCTGTTCAATGAGCCGTCTTTCAATAACAGCTTTTATACTTGATGAAATAGTTTGCAAAATTACAGAAGTAGGCGAAGGCAATAACAAGTGTAGTTGCGTCGCAATGTGATCGAAAGAAGAGATGAACGGAAAGAAACAGACAAACAATATCTGTAAATAGAATAAAATTTTAAAAAAGTTATAATAATATTTAGAGTATCTTACACAGATGTGGAACAATTTAACTTCTTCGTTGTGAAACTCCTGCATTCACTCATTTCAAGCGTTCTGCGTTTCAAAACGCCTTGTACATGTTTACTTGTTTGAGTTTTTATTTTTGTTTGTTCTCATTCTGAGAAAAACCGAAATTTCCGTAGACGGCGAAAGGGTTAAGAAAACAAAAGGAAAAATCTATCCCCAATGCAATCAGTTATCAACAGATTTTTGAATAAATTTAACGAAATAAGTCATGCCAAACACTTCGTTTTAATTCTACGTTATTAGTGCAATTTTTAATAGTGTTTTGTTTCTAACTTCGTATAGAGATTCAACAATTTTTATTTATTTATTTAAACATGGCTCCTAACTATAAAGAAACACATAAGCATTTTCGAAATCTAATATTTTTATCATAAAAATAGTAATTCTCTCTGAAAAAATTTTTAAATTCAGAATTTCGTATTATTTTTATAGTTTGCTCTAGGACAAAGCGCATTAAAAAGTCATTTGGAAAAAAAAACAAGGAATCATTATCTCGAACGGATAATTCAAAAAATTTCTTTTTTAAAAAGGATGAAAAAGGAATTTTAATGAATTTAGGAAAAATATTTCCGCATTCATTGTACTGAAAATTTGACGACGGAGGCTAGTAAAAAATATTAAGATACAAAATTTTAAACCATTCCTGTAGTTTAAAATTAAAATTGAGCATTGCAACAAATGTTAATGTTAAAAGATGACAATTTTAAAAAGATATGACAATACGTTATCCTTCCAGAAGCAGAAACGCTTATTAATCATTCTATTTTTGGTCTGCAATTTTTTCTAAAGTCTTGGAAGGGAGGAAGCCTCTTTTTATTTAATCCTTTACGGTTATTTCATTTTCTCGCATTGTGTTATTTTATGAAACGAGGACCAGATTAGACCAAGCTGTGTCAATCTCATGGTTTTCATTTTCCAGTAAACTGAAGCTTTGAGTATTAGCGTAGAAAATATTTGCAACCTTTTCCATTTGAACCCTAAGCATTGTTTTTAGAAATAGCATTTATTTATACTCAGGTATATATTATAATTGTATTAAATTAAAAATACATGCTTTCTAAAAGTATCTCAACTACTTTTTAATGTGGCCATTTGATTTAGATTTTACAAAATTGTTGTTGCAAATAATATGCAACAACAATTTTGAGAAAAAAGGAGTTTATACTAATAAAGTATGTTTCCATTTTATAAAAGTCAAAGTAAAAATAAATTGAATGGAATTTCGATAACTACATTTCTTGTATGCTGTTACCTAAGGTAAAGAAAACCCAGTTTACCTATCGACGAAAATATGTGCGTTGTTTCATATATTAAAGTTAATATAAATTTGGATAACTATCGGAAGCACATTATGAAAGTTATTATTACATTATATTCCTTATCAATATAGCGGTGTTTTTTTTATATTTTCAAGTTATTTTCTCACCATCATCGATGATTTTTCTTTTATTTTTAAATGATTTTCTCCTATTCACAGATTGTTTCATACAACTGTCTATCAACTAGACGGAAATGCCATATAAAAGGGCAGAATGTTTCATCGATTAAACTTTCGAAATCGTTTGTTTTACAAATGCTCTTTTAATTATTAACATTCAATTTATTTCTGAAAAGAACGGACAGATAAATAAATTAAATAAAAATTTCAAGAAATAATTTATCTATAAATATATGTTGTTTCTTAGCAAATTAAAATAATTTAAAGACTAGAATTATATAAGTATTAAAACTAAATTTTACCAAAATGCGCGAATAGTTAAGTACAATCCATAAATATTATATTATTCGTAATGTATTCTGTACTTTGCTGCTGTATAGATTTTACAAATAATTATTTGAATAAACAATAAATTACTTTATGGGCTTGCTGATTTACAATTTTCTTAGACAATTATTTTGATATTTCTTTATTTTAAAATATATACCTTTGAAAATATTGAAATAATTTTCTAGGAAAATTATTTTAATATTTTGAACAATATTCGTAACTAAAATTCTACAAAGCAGATTTTACAACCCCATCTCCTTCTTTTGTTGGGCCTCTTTCAAAAAAATTCTTTCCCCGGCCACTCGTTACCGGTACTTAAATCTTTGATTCCACCCCACACCATCCCGCGAACACACCTTTTGTAGTCCGGGTGCATGCAAAAATCTTCATTGCAAGGGCAAAGAGAGCATTCCTCTCACGTCTCGAGTCGAAGGTGTCGCCCTGAATGCAAAACGGGCGCCCAGACACCCCTGACGTGCGATATTTCAAGATCGCGACACACACTGAAGCCAAAGCGAGGCACAAAATTGGAAAACGGCAAAATGAAGTGCTCCGGCAAAAGCAACAATAATAAAAAGAGACGCGTGTGTGTGTGCTTGGGGAAGGTGTGTGCCTTATTTGGGTAGCAGGGATTTAATTTTTTCCTCTTTTCTGGAAGTAAGTATCGTTTGGAGCTGGGGTGCGCTTGTAAAGTGTCAAACCTGCACCGCAATAAGTGAGTGGTGTAAATCTTTGACGTCAGCCCTTCTGTGTCGTTGCAAAGAAGTCGACGGGGACATGGAAAATTACTTCTCTCGCGTCCGGCGAGATTTGACGAGAGAGGTTAACGGTCCATGGAATAGACAAGCTCTTGATCCTTTTCCGATGCGGTTGTCGGGGAAATAGGTGGAAAATTTCGCGTACTTTGCCGCTACAAGGCGACCGTGTTTTCCTCGAAACTTGAGATTTTCGGGTAAGTGCAGGGCTTGTTGTTTTGAAGACACGCTTCAGCTGGGTGCCGGGGGTGATTTTAGGGCAGAGTCATTAATTACGAAAGATATTTTTGGTTTCATTGGACTCTGTGGATGCTGTGGGGTTCTTGGAAGGAAAAGTTTCCTTGAAATTGCAAATGACTGGGTATGGGTGAAAATGAAAAAAATCTTAATATTTCGTTTGAACAGAAAGCTTGAGAATGTGGTTTTATAAAACATAAATGTTTAGGAGTTGCTTTTTAAACAATTTATACTGGAAGAATAATTTAAAATATTTTAAGCACAGTTATAAAGAAATTAAATTCTTATAAATAATGTTATGGCATTAATAATTCAAGAAAGTTCACGAATTATTTAAATTTAAGGTACGAGAGAAAGCAATATTTTATTTTCGTAAGGAATTTATTGGAGAAAAGGAATTTTCATCACTTTTATTCAAAAAACTTTATTGCTGAAATAATTTGATTAAAAAAAATTCAGTTCAAAAGTCCAATTTCTGAGTTCATTCAATTGAGTGTGTTAAAGAAACGGACATTGCTTTCATATTACGTAAACTAACTCAACATATTAAGCGAAAAAATGTGGAAGAAATCACTTATTTAAATTTTATACTACTTAAATTTTGAACACTTTTGAAGAATTTTGATGAGTTCTTGTGACGTTGGCTTATTTCATGAAACAGATGTATTGATAAAAAGTTAATATTGGTTCAATTTAGTTAATTATCAAGTTTTATAAGAATAGTGCTGAATTTTAATGAAGTTTGGTTTTTAAATCAGATATTATCAGCATCCGATAACGAATCAAAATATCTGTTTCATATATTCTTTTGCAAGAAGCTGTAAATATAAGAAATAAGCCCAACAATGGGCAACTCTCGCTATTTTTATATACTTTTATTTAACCAATTTTTTATGATAAATATGAAACGAATATTAAGAAATAAATATTCAAACATTTTTTTCTTAATTTATTTGTCTTGTAAAGTTTGTTATTAATGATATGCACTTCTAAATTATTTTTTCAATTAATCAATTAATTTAATTTCTTTTGTTTTCATATTAGAGAGTTAACTTGTGAATCAAAGCAAACACCATTTTTAGATGTCAGTAATATTTACAATAATGAATTACATATGAAAAACTAAAATATGTAGAATATTACAAGAAAAAAAAATGTGTATTTTTAGATTACGAGAAGAAATATACCATTTTATTTCGTAATACTCTAGTATCATTGGGATGTAGAGAAGCCATAATTAGAGAAGTATTTCACGATGATTCATAAATGGTAAGTCAAGCACTGTTAGAATTGCCAGGGTTGGTCTTTTAAAATTATGTTGGCTTTGTTGCAACCGTTTATAAACAATATTATCAGGCGTTCTTGAGCACTATTGACTATGAAAATGAAACCTAAAAATTCGGCATTAAAATTTTTAAACGATTAATCCGGAGCTTAGTCACCATCTACTTCAATAGGGTTCACATTGAAGTTGTCGACCAGCATACGAGCTTTCGTCCTTTTCTACGGCTGCCCAAAGTGCTGGCCATCGAAAACCGATGGTCAGCCTTTTGATGGCTTATCTTCCAAGCTAGTGTAGCCATGTTTGAAACGGGCAAAACCATTCTCTGCATCGACATTCGCTGATTGCACCTTCCCCGTAAAGTTCGTTGAGCTCATCTGCTTCCCTTCCTTACTCCCTTACAAATATGGGTATGATTATAGACATACAATCTAAAAGTAGAGGAGTATTTTCATTCATAAATTAATGAAATATTGTGAATTTTTACTGAAATAAAGCAAGTAAAAAAAAACGGCTGATGATTATGCACCGAACCTAATACATCTTGCTTGCGGCATTTATGGATGATCCTGCTCTTGGCGAAAAAAAAAACATAATTTTATTGCCTGTCTAAAGTACTGTGATATATCGAGAACTCTTTTGTGATGATTCGACACAATTTATTTGTATATTTCATGCAAAAGAAACTGAAAAAGAATGTTGGCTTCAAATGCTTGAGCAATCTATTGCAATTTTTTTTGTTAAAAAAATAGCCTTTCCTAATTTTTTAAACTCAAACATCATGGGTGCAAAAACTCATTTCGTCCATTTCACGTGAGGGCTTCAGGTTTTGTATTGATTTATCATTTCCTGGCCTTTTGGCGGCCTTCAGAAATTTCGGAGTCGTGCGGTTCTCACGTTCACACCTCCCGAGGACTGGGCAAAGACAAATGACTTGTCGCCGAATGAGAGGGAGTAGAACCACGACTTCCGATAACAAGGCCAGAATACATACGTCACAGAAATTGATGACGTCGTTCCGAGAGGTTACAGGATGTGGGAGTAATTTTGGGGGCCGAGGGAAGAATTTCACCCTCTTCAAGTTTCACTGATAAGAAACGAACTCTTCCCCACCCACGCCATTTTTTAGCCAGTGGTCCTTCTGTGTTTGCGTAAACAAGAAGCGCTTTTTCTAATTTGCAAGAAAAATTGGATATACTGAAAATCATTTGCATTTGGATTTACAAAATATCAGGAATAGAAATGCCTCTGATCTGTTGTGTTCCAAACTGTAAAGGAAATTACAGGAATGGCCCAAGAGTAAGTGTTTTTGCCTTTCCTAAAAATGAAGAGCTTAAAAAGAAATGGTTAAATGCAATACATCGTGAAGGATTTTATCCATCTCCGCATAGCAGGGTAAGCTCATTTAGTTTTTTTAAAGTAATGTCAAATATTTCTAAATGAAGAGTCATTTATTTTCGCTTTAGAAACTTAACAGTTCAGTAATATATATTATTCGTGATTTTAATTAAGTGCATTATAAAAAAATTATTTCATAAAATGCTGTAATGTAGGAAATATCACTCTCAACAATAATTAGAATATTTCCACAATTATGTTTTCATGCATTGTTGACTATTGCATGTATAACAGCTTTTTCATATTTAAATTTTAT
>JAPMOQ010006428.1:734189-744757 GCA_026543055.1 Argiope trifasciata | reverse complement strand
AACAGCGATAAATACCTGAGAGTAAACAAATTAAAAATTATCCGTACTTATTATTATATATAGTTTTATGTTGTATATTTGTTACTGTATTTAAATTAAACTTTAAAGAAGTCAATATTTACGAATTATTTCATTTACTGTAGGTCTGTGAATTACATTTTAAAAGAAATGATATTGAAAGAGAAACTAGTTTATTTGATTCGAAGTCAGGAAAATTATTAAGTGCCCCTCTTAAATATCCGAGATTAGTCACTGGAGCAATTCCGTCTCAGATGCCAAATTGTGCCTCTTACATGTCATCTTCAACATTTCAAAGGGAAAATCCCGAAATAAAAAAGATGAAATTAGAGCAACAATATATAGAGAAAGCTCTCCAGGAAAGTATAACAGAAAAAAAGAAATACGATGAAACAAGAGAATTTAAAAATTTGGAAGAATTAAAACAGCGCATTTCATTAGTAAATTTGAAAAATTTCTGGAATGTCATTCATAAAGAAAACAAAATTTTATTTGTAAATATTGAATTAAGTTCTGGTCCTGAAATTGCATTGTCTGTTGTAATAAATGATGTATTAGAGGTTTCAGCTTTTGTTGGAAAAACAAGCCTGTCAAGTATTCCAAACATTTCTTCCCTACCAATAAAAATCCATAACATTAACAATTTAAATGAAATATTAGAGCATCTGCCAGAAATGAAGAAAAATAACTCATTGCTGAATTCGGATATTATTTCCCAAATTCATGATTTCATGGATAATTTAAATATAACCCAAGAAATTTTAACCAACGTTATAACATTTATGAAAGAGCAATCTGCCTTGCTTATTCAAAATGAGCATAGTAAAAGGTACTCTACTGAAATGATGATATTCTGCTCATTATTTTATTCAATGGCACCACATGCATATAAATTTGTCAGAAAGTCCGGTTATATTTTGTTACCACATCCTGTGACTTTGAGAAATATATGCATACCTATCAACACTTGCCCTCAGTCAGAGCAGAATGAATTGCATTTTTTAAGATACATTAAGCAGAAATTACAATTCATAGTATCTTCTGATAAAAACGTGATTCTTCAAATAGATGAAATGCACATCAAACCCTACTTTGATTACAAAGGGGGAAATATATCAGGTTTAAGTTACAATTCAGAAAATGCCGCCTCAAGTGTTATGACTTTCATGATAAGTAGTATTTCATCGTCATATAAAGATGTTGTTCACATTCTTCCTGTAAACAAAATAGCAGCAGACGTTCTACATACATTCATTAAAAAAATTATCATTGGATTAGAAAACATTGGTTTTAAAGTGATATGTGTGGTAACAGACAACAATTCGATTAATCAAAAAGCAATGTCTCAGTTCGCTTCACCTTCACGTCCATATTCAATTGTTTATCCACATCCTGTAAATAAAGAACGACCTCTTTTTTTCATGATAGATACTGTACATTTATTGAAAAATATTCGTAATAACTGGATCAATCAGAAGAATGTTGGTAAGTGTATGTTTTACCCAAATTTTAAAAAAACCATGTCAGGAAAAAATTCACATAATTGCACTAAAAGTGTTCTAGAAGCTAATGAAAATGCCATTCACTCTAATGGTGAAATAATTCAGGCTTCCAGCAGTAAACCTGACAGTAAAGTTGATTTCAATACAGCATCTTTCAAAACATTAAAATTATTATATGAAACTGAAAAGGATAACATCGTTAAATATGCATACAATTTATCATTAAAAGCATTGGAGCCCAATAATTTAGAAAAACAAAATTTCAAATTAGTACTTAAAATTTTCAATAAATTTATACCTGAAAGTCTAATCAGTTTGGGAGAGAAATATGCGTTCCCACACTACAAAGAAACAGCAGAATACATAACAATAATAAATAGATGGTGGGATATTGTTAATGTTAAAACTCCATTTACAGGAATTCGCGAAAATAATGAATATAAAAAACCACTGACAACATCTGAAACTGACAAAAGATACAAATTTTTAGATGAATTTTTGAACTGGTTGGAAGATTGGAAAAATATGAAATGTGATACCGGCACACTAACAAAAGAAACATATTCTGCTCTTTACATGACAACGTATGCTTTAAAAGAAGTAACTAAATATTGTCAGGACAAATTAGGAATGAAGTACATTCTCACTGGAAAATTTCAGACCGACAATTTAGAGGCACGATTTGGTTTATATAGACAAATGGCAGGAGCACAATATCATGTTTCACTCCGACAGGTATTTGAAGGTGAAAACAAATTGAGAATGCACAGTATTTTAAAAATTTGTTTAAAATCAAACAAACATGGAAATCTCGAAATTTATCAGGAAGAATTTGGAGAAAATTGGGAAGAATTAGAAAACTCTATTTCTGAAAAATTACCTGTATTTAACATTTTGCTTACAGAAGAAGATTTTAAAAAATCCGAAGATGTTTTACCAGTTTTAGTTTATTTAGGTGGTTATTGTGTCCACACAGTTCTTAAAAAGTTGAAATGCAGCATCTGCAAAAATTTTTTAACAAATGAAAAAGAACTGGACTGCTCAACTACTTTAATTCAAAACTTAAGCCGAGGTAAACTTTTATACCCCAAGAAATGCATTGTAAATGTAATTTTATATTCTTACATTATAATTCAGAAACTATGTACCATACATGAAGAATTTTTGAAATTTTCCAATCAAAAATATTTAGCAGCAGAGATAATTTTCAATAGTTTAGTGAATGAGGAACAAATACATGATTATGGCGAATGCATTTCAGGACATAAACCAGAAAATGTTTATAGAATGATAATTTGGTCAGCTGTAAATTCGTTGTTGAATAATTATTGTAAAAAATTAAATGACAGTTTGAAAAACTCTTCTAAAACTATAAAGAAAAGAAAACTTGACAAATTTAGTAAAGTTATCTCTTTAAAAAAGTTAGCAGAAAGGGAAAAGGTTTAAAAGCTAAATTTCAACTAGACATGTTTTTTAATTTATGAAGTAATTATAGTAATGATATTGCATCGACATCAGAAATCACAATTGCAGCTCCAACTGAATTAAAAGGCACCACAAAAACTGCATAAGCTTGTAATGAAAATGTAGAAACTGAAATTTATTGAAGAACTGTATGTTTATATAAATAGGATCGAATCCGAAAATAGCGACGAAAAGGGCAATAGCAATTATGAGCAAATAAATTTAAGTGATCCAGATTTATGTTTCAGTATTATAACTGACAAGTTTAGAATAATTTAAAAATGGACTTGCACAACAAAAAGAAATTTTTGCTAAGAGAGCTGAAGGTAGATCATTTTCCACTTCTTATACTTAAAAAAAAGCCAAATAGAGAAAACTAGTTAATTTTTTGTAGCAGGTTATTTTATTTGAAAACGAAGACTCCCCAATTTTTGCTCGAAAATGAAAAGAGAGAGATGAAGGGAAAAAGAGGACAGTTACAAAATTTATAGATGGCTATAATAGCTGGAGAGAGCTGTCAACTGTAATTCAGAATCATGAATGTTTTATTTGTCACTTTAATTCCTTTATTGGTTGGAAAAAATTACTAAATAAACTTTTTTTATTTTACTGTAGATGAAAACAAAATAAATTTATATGAATAAAAAATGGAACGGCTTAAATTACTGCTTCAAAGAATTGTTTTTATGATTCTATATTTATCATGTAACAACCTTTCATTTCGTGAAAACCATGAAAATAATAGGAGCACCTAATATTGAAAATTTTTGTCTGTTTAATCGAATAATTTAGTAAATACAACGTTGTGCTAATAGATAATATAAACTGAATTTTTAAAAAATCGAAAATTGGAATTGGGCATCATTTAGCACTGTGATCAAATGAACAAAATATTCCTGTGTTATTGAAATGAAATCCTTTGCAAAATTAAAATATATGGATTCATCCACTTACAGCTGTATCCATATGGATTATAATCTTGATTTTTTTTTTTCATTAAGAAAAAACGCACTTCAACAATTATTAGGTTTGAAAACATTGAAGAGAAAAGATTAAATATAAATTAGATGTTTATATAGGGTTTATTAAAGTAATCAATCTGACTGGAGAAAGACTAGCAAAAACTCTTTTGAAAAGATTAAGTGAACTGCATTGAAATATTAAGAATTATAGAGGATAAGCGTAAGGGAAAGATAGCAAATCGATGGGAAAGTACTAAATTTTACAATTTAGAAAAGATGCCCTAAATCCACAGACAATTTATATGTCTTGCACATCATACATTTTTAAAATTTATTAGATTGTGATACCATTTCCAGCAGTGTATATTGCAAAAAAAAATGAATATTGCAACTTTTATGTGCTTTTCTCTACTTTTTGGGAAACTAAAAGGGATTCAGTTAAAGCTATGTATATACAGTTTTTGAAATAATTTGAGTATACATTTGTTTATTATTATCATGTCCTAGAACGATTTACTGAAGCAAATAGAGATAATACAGCAGTATCCAAAGGTAAAACATTGGATTTTATAAAAGAAATGCTATTTATTTTATACTTAATAGCATAGTTTTTACTATTGCCCAAAATTAACACTAGCAATGAACTATTTCAAGTAAAAACAGTTGATTTTGATTCAGTATTTTAGAATGATAAGTAAAATTAAAATTGAAGTTCAAAATTTCAGTAGAAAGTTCAATGCATTTTTATACGAAGCAAAACTGATAGGATGCCATTTCAATATTTCCGAAGATTTAAAAAAAAAAAAAAAAAAAAAAAAAAAAAAAAAAACGAATTCGAAAAAGAAAAATATTATATTCCGAAATAACAGAAGATGAAGTAAAGAAATTTAGGTTTAAAAATATCAGAGTAATTGATACTGCCATTGTACAGATAGAAAATAGAATTACAAATATGTTAACTTAATCAAAAAAATCAGAAAATTAAATTCAGAAAATTCAAAGTAAGGAGGAATTGTTGTTGGGCTAGGTGGGAAGAAGCTGAAAAGCATTTTAAGTACTAATAATAATAAAAAAATCAGCAAAAATGTAAATTTTCTGAAGTAATTAAAGGCAATTACATATAGACAAGCAATAGTACCATAATATGTTTATACTTTATTTTTTGCTTTACAAAACACTTGGGGTTCAAAATGGTTTCTTGCACCCTGGCTAATTTATTGAAAAGAACGGCTCTGGTTAAAATTGAAATTTTATACCACAGGTGAAGATGTATATTCGAAATGTACTTATGAAAAATATTTCTCAGTAATTATAATTTATTGAAAAAATGGCTTAGATTATAATTGAAATTTTGTACCATAATTGAAGAAATATATTTGAAACGTCCTAATCAAAAATATTTCGCAGTAGATAGAATATTTAGTGAACACAGAAGGATGACGATTGCATTTCAGAGCAGAAATCAGAAAATGTGTATAAATTGGAAATTTGGTCTGAAGTCAATGCATGTTTGAATGATGAAATGAAAAGCTCTTCTAAAATAGGAAAGGAAACTTGATGAATTTAGTAGTGATAAATATATAGTTAAATAAGAAAGTTCTACTAATGTTTCAAAGTTTTGTTTGATGTTTTTTAAAGTGTGAATAGAATGGAATAATATTTTGTAAAATATTGCTTTCCGGGATTTGACGTGCAGCAAATAGTACTAAAACCATATTTCTATAGAATTGTCTTGAAATTTATCAATAATATTTTTCACTTATTAGTTTTTTTGCAAAATAAATAGTTTTTAATCTAGGGGAGATACACCTACTGGGAAACCTGCCCTGCACTTAATGCAAAAAAGGTAATGCATACCAGGCGCCGTACCTCCATGGTGATGTGGAAAGCGGTTGCAATTTAATTACTAATGAGTTCGACAATATATGTGTATTAATTTGCATTGTATGGATGTTAAAGAAACGATATGAACAAGGGAAAATAATTCCATCTGCCTGTCTGGCGCGCAGAGACTCAACGTTGGGAGAATGAAGTGTCACCGCTCGTTGTGACGTCACGAAACACCGCAGGGGCCTTGTTATCGGAGGTCGTGGTAGAACGCCATTTCTCCATTAAACGCGCAACCCCGATCAGAACGGGTCCGAATGATGACGGCCACGCAACCCCATTTCGAGCAGGAAACTCAATTGGTTAATGGGGGGGGGGATGTCCGATCAAACTTTCGTTCCAGGGATTTAACACTTTTTTTCTTTTCTCATCAATTCTCATTTTTAAAAAAATCAATTGTTAATAAATTTCATTGGAAGTTGCTTGTTTGAAAATTTTACTTTTGTTTCGTGTAACACACACAAAATAATAATGTTAAATGATTTTCATTGACAATTGTTTCCCTTTTAGTCCATGTCCAGTAGTCGACCACAACAAATCCTGTCGATACTGCTACTTTCAGTGGCGGCGGGGTGATCGGCTGCATACAAGAAGAAGAAATCTATGTCAAGTAAAATCTTATTCAACATACATTTCTTTCTGGAAAAATATTCAGTAAAGACACTATGAATCTTTTCCCTTGGACCAGCTACAAATACCAAGATTTATCATGAAAAATGGTTTTAAACTACATAAAGTGAATCAAAATCTGAACATTTAGTTTGAAAATTTTGAAAGACTCGATAATCAAAAAAAAAAAAAAAAAAAAATTATAATTTTCTAGATTTTTGTATAGCATCATAACATTCAACCAAACAATGACTGAAATGATTGAATATTTAAAACATAAACTACGCACTTAATTAGCAATATGTTTTTCGGATAAAAGAAGCCGGAAAAAATAAATTTTATAAGTAATTACTTTTGGTTCTAAAGTAAAATAAGCGTCATGTTATGCTTCGTACTGTTTCTCTATGCTATCTAAGAGTAATTAGTGATATCATCAAAGAAAGGAAATTTCAGGAACTGGAATGGTATAATAATGCGATAAAAGTTTTGCATCATATGATATAATTTTTAAATTATCTTTTCTTTTAGAATATTGATGTAGAATATTAATGTATGATGTATTTCTTTAAGAATATTAATGTATGATTTATTTATATAAAATATAATTCAAAAAGTTCTATCATGAAGATTTGATGCGTTTTCCATCACAGTTTTGTAATATAAAGTATGAAGTTCATCTTGAAATGAAATAAATAATGGCACAATGAAGTAAATATTTAGTAAAAAATTAGAAAGCAGAAAATGTTTTAATATAAATTATTTAAGAATTCTATAATTCTTTATTCATCCAATAAATACATCAATTGTATATCGTAGTTGAAAGTTCTTTAGTCATTGTAACATAAAGACTTTAAAATAAATAAAAATGGACATAATTTTAGAATCAATTCCTTTTTAAGAAAGAATTCGATTCTGCATTTCATTATTTCATGCAGGAGAGGAAAATCGATAATTCGATGCTAACTTCACATATGTTCTAAATAATAATAAAAAATAATGACATGTTAAATGTAGCAAAAATAAGTAAACTAATTCTTGTGAGGAAGTAAAATACGATTCAATATTCCAAAATTCCAGGAAGATAAAGAAATGTGAAAATTTTATTACATCGGATCAAAAAGTGTCATTCTAAATTATGATCCAAACTCCCAGATGGACTAAAAAAAAAGAGCTCATCTTTATAAACTTCTACCAAAATCAATTTTTACATCTAACAGTCGACTGATGCGCGATGTCGGACATGTAATGTTCGATCATTTGCAAATGGGAGTATCCAAAAGCGGAGCACTTTCAGTTACGGTCTTAGATAATTTAGAGTATGAGAACACAAAAATTTAATGACGAAAAACCCTTGTTCCCATTCCTTTTTTTCACGCACACATTTATGCTGTGCAAAAATCTGCGGCAGAAGCGAGCGATCATTTCGTGCGGAGCAATCATCACGTTGAGCCTCATTATTTAGAGTGACCGTTCACTGCAACCGCAGGTACTAATCATCGAGAAGGGGACAATAAGTAGGAATCGATCACTCCACTCCACCAATCAGAGGACGGTGTTGCCTCAAATTTACACGATTTCTTATTTTTTTTATTTTTGCTTTTTCCCCCAGCAGTTCATTGATTTTTATGCCCGGAAAGTGTTCACACGATCGAAATGACTCGTTTTTTTCTGAGTCGAATTTTATGTTGTGAGGATTATGATAACCTATTGTAACGAAGATAGAAGTCCTTGTTTTAATTTAAAATATTTTTAAGAAATCAATTTTGAGTAAATCTTGTAGCTGGTATAGTTAAAGCTTCTTATATTTGCTATCGAGAATCAAAATTAGATTTCATTTTGGAAAAATTTTAATAGAAAAACAGTGGTTGTTTATAAAGTTGTATTATTTATGTCTTAGATACATTTTTTCTCGATTCGATTGAAACAAAAATTTGATACAGAGCTTCAGAATCACAAAATTAGATACCGAATTTGTCACATTTTATCAGTGCAAATAATCATACGTGTTGACATTCTTCTGAAAGTACAGAAAGACTATGGGTTGACTCCTTGTTGGATTCACCAAAAAATATGATTAGTGTCCTCAATATCGATTTTCAACTCGGTGAACCAAATTTTATTTATCTAGCTTATCTTGTCTTTAGCTTCTCTAGTGTTAACATATATTTCAGACAGACACATCTTCTCTGAATAGAATTTACTAAAAATTTAATAGAAATCTCCAAATTTGATAGAAATAACCTATGCCAAATTTCATTCGTTCAGATCAAAGATTTTTTTAGTTATATTTGCTAGGGACAAATAGAGAGACGCAGTAGTACATATAAGCATCTTCAAAAAATATATATATTTTTTTAATTTAAGAGGTTTAAAACGTGGAGATTCATCATCTACGTTAACATCAATTTTTTGGTGGATTACATCATTTTCTTTGCATTTAATACAATACGGAAAATTAAAAGATAAATGTAGGAAACTTGTATATTAATTTGCAAACAGACAGAGATAACAAAAAACCCGCAAATGAATTTTAAATTTCATTTAAAATAAGCAAGTGAAAAGAGACAAACTAAAGACAAAAGAGAACCAAATAAATCCAGACAAATTTATCTGCACATAAATTGAAGTCTTTATCGAATTTGACACAATGATTTTTTTTTAAAAAAATGACTCCATTAATTATTTTCGAATTTTAAACAAACTTTGAAGAAAAATGTTTTATAAAAGTCTAAAATTTGTATTTTCTAAAAAGTTATATTTACAAAAAATTTAATAAAAAATAATAATTTAATTAATTATTAAATTTTAATTAAAAAGTGTATTTGTAATAGATTTGTCTCGAAAATTAGTCAAAAGATTCAGTTAGTCTGAAAAGGAACTCATCGTGTTTATGAGGCGTTCAGTGGTGGTGGGGCGGTCGGCTGTACACAAGAAGAAGCGCATTTAGAAGGCAGTCCGAGACCTCAAAAATCATGCAGATGACTCTATATCTCTTATGTTTAATTTTTCTAAAAAATTAAACATATTATAAAAATAATAATATAAAATAGTGATTGAAAATTAACATAAACTTTATATTAATATTTTCTTTTGTTATTATATTGTATTTAGATACTTTATTAATAATTTCATAAATTAGCGCAGTTCAAAAGTTGTGTTTCAAAACATTTCGTTTTAAAATTTTAAAAGAAGAAGAAATTTAAAACAATTCGAATATTGCTAGGCAGTTTTTATGTATGTCGCAGTATTGAACATTATTAATGAATCTGTAATCCAGAAATGAAGCTTTCAAATTTTTCATTTGTATTTTGAAAATCAATCTTTCTTTCCTACTGATATTTGATAGCAGACCTATGACGAATACATTAAGATTTTTTATAAGAAGTGTTTTTTTTTATCCCATAACAACAAGTGAAATTTTTTTTATGGTTTGGTATTGCGAACAACTTTCTTAGACCATTAATTGATTTGAAACGCAACCATCTAGGATATTATTACACTTTTTTTCTCTTAAGACTTGAAAATCCAATCATCATCTAAAGGTTATTTGAGCAGTTAGCAGAAGTTTTCTTTAGATTGCTTTGATTAGAATTGGGAGGGGGCGAGAGGAGGGGAGGGAGGCAGGAGGGTTAAATGATATCTAAGCACAAGAGTGGAAATTGGAAAGGGGGGGGATTGTGAAGAAACCTTTCTAACTATTAAGAAGATAAAAATCTTCTGAAAGTTTCAAACTTCAAGAAATAGATGAAATACTTGTTTCTTCAGTTTAGCAGTAATAAAATAAAATAATTTACCAAAAATGAAATCTAATTCTTATTCATTAATTTTCTTTACTTTATAAAATTAATTACCATTTTTGTTTCCTGGTTATGGATACTTTGTTTCATCGAAAAAATTGTAGAAACCATTTAATCAATTAAAAATATTGTTTTTAAAGTTACAATCAATTTATAAACGTAATCGTTATTTAACAAATACAGGGAATCATAAAAAGGTTGAAATGAAAACCGGAGTATCACATAATAATATATATTTTAATTTTTTACATTTTTTACATTTATTTTACATCGATTGGTTGAAATTGAGAGAATAATTCTTATATATATATATATATATATATATATAT
>JAPMOQ010006428.1:723777-734179 GCA_026543055.1 Argiope trifasciata | reverse complement strand
TATATATATATATATATATATATATATATTCCGACAAGCTGTTCCCATTCTTAAGGAATATATGGTTGATACAGATACAGGTATATCTTGGAATGTGAATTGTTTTTACCTAGTTTCATTAGATTATTGTTGTAGGTTCCAGAACAATATAATCAGTTCTTAAGATACATATCATGCATCACTTCTAAATTCTGCTTAGACTGGTGAGTATAAGCGTATGACATAGATATACAGATATCTCTATCAATTACTCTGTATTAAACTAGTTATAGAAATAAAATATTAAAACTACTGATGGAAAGTTTCTTCCGTAATGATGTTTCATTTTTACCGTAATGATGTTTAAATTATAGGACACATAAAAATAATTGTTGCATAAATTCTTTCGCGAGTATTTCATTTAAATAAAGGTTCATATTTTAAAATTGCCATTCTTTTTTCACACTGAATAACAAATCCAAATACACAAAGTCAAGTGTTATTTTGTATTTGACCTTTTTACTCTTACCAAAAAAAGCTGTCTATGGTGTTTTAAATCCTGGAAATTCACTTCGACTGGCTAAAGAGAATAATTTAATTCAATGAAATCCTGACAATAGATTTTTTTTACGTAAAGAAAGAAGATCTTTTATAAATTTGATAGGTATATACAAAAAAAAAATTGAAAAATAATTTTGGGTTGCATAGCGTTTTGCTTTTAATGCAATTGTAAGTACACTTTTTTTTCCCAAAGCAGATTCCAAAGATAAATTTGCACTCTATTTCTTATAATTCACTCGAGTAGTTTTAATCTTATAAATCATCTAAAATTTCTGTTAACGGATCAGAAGTTTTTGGATTAATACTTTTTTACGATCCCCTTGAGATTTAAATAATTTTTGCTTACTTAGCATACACGGATAATCATTCGCGGCTCCTGTGATCGGAGAATTATCCCCATTAAAGTTTTCTGAATGGTATCAAGGGTTCCCTTGATAACCAGGGAAAGGCAGCAATTTTGTTTGAAGGGAGAATATATAATAAATATTTCATTAAAATAGTGTAATATTCACTTAAAAAGGGCGCATTGTAGCAAACAAATAAAATAAATTGAAATTCAGCTCTTGGAATATGCAGTTTTAAGATAAAATAATATTTTTTATATGTAACAAATAATTCCAGTATTTGTTAAAATTGAGTGAATCGATACTCAGTTGGAAATTTGTTTAATATTTGTTACTTTTGATTCATTTGTTTTGTTTTAAATAAAGAAATATTTTTTTATTATTCTAAGAATTTAGGTATTTTTGAGTTGGTTAATTAACGTAAATCGAATTAATTTTTTCTGTAATTATTTACCTCATGATAAATGTGGATTTATAAATCCAGAATGAATGTTTGAACTACACTATATAAAATACAGATGCCCAACATACTTTCTTGGAATCGACTACAATTATACTTTTGCATGCTAATCAGTGAACCTCTTAACAGTATGTTATCATTATACCAGAGAATTCAACTTTTCAGCACCTCGAACACAACTGTATATTTTTTTCAGAAAATTAAAAGCAGTTTCATGGAAAAGCGACGCACATTTTTCATAAAGTTACTATTTGAATGCGGTCAGAAGACTGTTTTTGTAAAATGTTTTCTGTGTACGAATTTTTGTTAATTTAAACTGGTGAGCATTTTTTTAAAGAATTGTTTATCATTGATTTCTAAAAAATATCGTTTGAATATCTAAGTGTAAGACTATAAATGAAATTTTGATTCTTTTTTCCATAATGTTTTTTAATGTTTGGGTATTTTTATAGTTTTATATTTGGTATTTTACAATAAATTGCATTTTATTTCTCTGACTCAAAATCAATAAAAATTAAGAATAATGTTTATTTAATCGGGAAGAATTAGATTTATTTTATTCCTAAATAATTTTGAAGTAAAGCTCTTTTTCCAAAACCATATAAGCGATGGATGCCTTCTAACCACTTTTAACCAAGTGGGAAGAAAATTAAATCCTATAAATTAAATGATATTTGGATATATGAAATACTAATTATCCTATAACTATCATTACGAAGCATTTGTTCTATTAGCAGAGGAAAATAGGCACGTAATTTCCACGGCAAGGAAAATAGTCTGAAACTTTCAGAATAAAAAACAGATGGAGAAAAAGTAAGGAAAAAAAGGAAGGAGGGGGACTAAAATGAGGGGAAAAAATAGTATCAGCACCACCAACAATAATAATAAAAAATACCATCCGAGTGTGTGAGTTAATGGGGGAGAAGAAGCTATCGATCAAAATGCTGAGCGCGGCGACCTCTATTAGCCTTTAGCAAAAATAAATAGTGAAGGGAAAATTAAAAAAAAAGTGAATACAAGCAAGGGAGGCCGAAATCAGTGAAATGCTCCAACTGGGAAACGAGGGAGCAATTACCTCACGGAGTAATACTTCCGATGGTGACCAGGTAGCAGCGGAATTAATTGTTAGGAGCACCAAGAGGAAAATGATATCCGGACGTTTTTCCTCTTCCAGGATGCATAAGACTCAGATCAGGACAAGGACCGTTTCACTTGATGCAAATGAAGGTATATGTCCTCCGCGGAAGATTATCTTACCGGAAGTAAACTGAACCGCGATTGGTTTGCATTTCGAGATACTTTTATATTCTCGATATTTTCCTGGATATAGTTATCTGAATTTTAAGGTTTGGATTTCGACTAATTGAATATTTAGCTACGGTCTGTCCATTATTAAGAATATATAAGAAAAGGATGTTTTTATAGGTTAGTAATTTTTATTCATATGAATACCTATTATACTTTTGTCTGTATAAGCATGAAAATCTGTCATTCCAAATAACATATTTCCTTTTCTGTTATTTTAATGATTTTCCTCCTTCAATCATTAAATCAACGACAGAACACAGATCAGTAATTATAAATGAACGTGTAATTACGGAATATAAGGTAATTTCTTGACAACCCTTTAACAGTACATGTGTCATCTATTTAAAGTTATATTTACGTTCCCATCTCATCATTACCATCGTTGGATAAACCCTCATCCCTCTAGAAGAGTGAAATCCTAAAGATTTATTTACAAAGCACATTTACTTTCATTTGTGAGGAGTATGATTAAAAATGTTGCTGGGTAATATGGACTTTTATAAGTAGATGCTACTTACAGAATGTATGCTACAGACCTAATGATACTAAGAGTGAGTGAATGTTATTTGCAAAAGAACACATTATAGGCCGAAATTTTGGGGTTTGAGTCCCAGTTCGGGTATGGTTTTTCTCCCCCCCCCTGTGTTCTAACTGCCAGGTGTGTGAGTCCCTCTGTAAAAAGAAGTTATGCAAGTGAGTGTGTGAGTGTTGTTCTTATATGAGTTAAAATTCGGAATTCTGATCGGGGGCTTTTATCATCAGAAGCTACAACACAAACTAGGCCGAAATCGCTGATTTCTTCAGGCTTGTCTTCACAAGTACCATAAGCAATAACAACAATAACATGCGAATCAATTATTTAAAATAAGGAAATTTCACTCCATCCATATTCCTTTCAAAACCATCATTACATTTCGATTGTAGAAACATTGAAATACAGAGACACCGAAACTTGTGTCAGCACTTTAAGTAGAAGCTCAATACATTCTGATTTAATTCATGAATGAGGCTTAGAAATAAAGCGCAACTGTATAGGAAAAGATTTCACATTCTTCTGATGAACCAGTGAACTAGTAATAGAGATTAGGATTAAGATGGGGCTAATGACAAATTAATGCTATTTGAAGAAACGATATCAATTTATTTATCATTGTTAAACATTGGAGGAATTAAACTGCTTTTTGTTATTATATATTATATTATTTAGAGTAACGAATAATACCTTTGACTATACGCGAAATTTTGATGCAACTTTTTGATGGTTGCTAATTAAATATTTACGTTTCTTTATCAGACTATAAACACTTAAATAATAAAACTTTTGATTAAAAAGTATTTGCGATTTATGGTTGTTGTTTTCATGTTAACATTTCTTTATTTTGGTATAGTAGTATTTTAAATTTTTCACCGATACACGAATCACTCAATTTTTGACGATTGTTGCTTTAAAGTTAAGATTTCTTTATTTTGAATTATTAAAGTTATAAAACTTTTGACCTAAATATGAAACTTTTATTCTTTGACATTTGTTATTTTGAGTTTAATATTTTTTATTTTGAAGTGTAGAGCATTTATATTTTGCGAAAATATGAATAAAATTTAAAAAAAGAATCAGTAAATTAATTTTTTCTTCGTTAGAATATGAAATTATTTTATATTTCCTTTAATTTTTATGAATAAAATGTTCTTGCAAATAAATTTCAAATGTTAATAGAATTAAAAAGTGATTTTTCCAAAATTAACTGATCGAAACCAGAATTTAAAAAAAAAATCTTTATTCTTCCTTTTCAAATACTTAACTTTACATTTTCATGAATTTTTTGGTCTTAAATTCACAGGACAAAATCTTCTATAAATCAAAACTCCTTACAGTTATCTATCCCCAAATCTAATTCCTTGTTTTACTAAATGTTTAAAAAAGCAAAAATTAAATGAAATGCCCCAACTCCTGTCGAACAATCAGACAAATCTTTTCAATCACCGAAATTCGTTTCTCCGCGCAATGCCATCTAGTGGGGACATTCCCAACTAGGCGTTTGTGAAGCGATTGAGTTCGCAAGACACGTGATGAAAGACACGGAATTGGGCGTGTGGATAACGGACAGGCAGGCGAGAATGCCGGACAAGTGTTCACTAATGAGGAGAAACGATTCTCTTGTGACGACAGTCGCCATATTTCGCATGTCCGACAATCGACGCCTAATTAAGAGTTTGGCACCCTTCCTGCTCTCATAATTGGCACTATTGTTTCACGCATTAAGCTTTTCTACCTGCTTGTCGGCGAGAGAAATTCCACCAAATACTCTAATTCGAAATTCGTTCAGTTGTGGTGTTTTGTTGTGTTAGGGACTGGATTTTCAGTAATGTATTTAGGCTGATTAAAAGTAATGAATGAAAATTCCAAAGTTCGGCAGAATGATTACATAAAGTAGTTGAGAAGAATTTAAAATTACGTTACTTTCTGAATGAAACTAGTGTGCAGCCTGAAAATATGAGTGCATTTTTGAAGAAATAAATACAAATTACAAATGCAGAACATATTCAAATTATTGCTATATTTGTTAATACTTACCACTGCAGTTTCTCAAATTTAATCACTTTCTCTAAATATTGTATGTTTTTGTAATGATATTCTAGGTACTTTAGATACCATCAGAAACATTTCATAAAACATGATTTAAAGTGCTCTGAGTTGTGGTAAAATTAAAAACGAGCACTTTGTTTAAAAGTTAAGAATGTTTTCAATAAATATTTCTGATATATAAATTAAGAAATTTGTGTTAAATATTCGTTTAACTATATGAAATTATTTACAGTTAATGTATATATTTTCCCTTCGTAAACATTATCTTAAAAATATTGGTTACGTTTTTCTTTTTTAAAAAAAGAAATTTCAGAAACTATGCTTGAGGGACATTTAAGGTCCTTTGTTCTGTTATTAAAATGAAAAGTTACTTATGGAAAATTTAACAAAGGCCTTATAATAAGCCACTGGGATAAACAAATATTATTTACCTAGTGATGGACAAATTTATTCATTACTTCAAAATAATAAATTACTTGTACGTAATTTTATTATTCTGAAATTATGAAATTAGGTACAAGTAATTCCGTGATTCATTACGTACAAGTAAGAAATCTGAAATTAATAATTCGTAATTTCATTATTGAAATTAGTCTGAATATGTATGAACGTACAAATTTAGAATAATTTATTTTATTTATGATCTATGACTTATTTTTAAAGGGTCTTCTTCAATACAAAGTCTTTAAATAGAATGTTTCCTTTATGAAATAAAAAACGAGTATATGAACTAAACTCAGATTTTCAAAGTTAAATTTCTACAGCTTCTTTAAATTTTTTTGCCATATTTCTTTGCTTCTTTATATATTTCTCAAGTTTTTGTACTGTCTTGTTCTAAATGGTATTTTTAATGAATAAGAAAAGCTGGAAAATATACATTTCTACAAAGTACGTTTCTTTCAAGTTTCAAATAATTTTATACATTTTTTTCTCTGTAAATTTTAAGAAAGAATAAACACTGAAATCCCACTTAATCATAAGTTTTAAACAATAATTTAAAATAAGTTTTTTTTAAATCATAGACCAATCATCAGTCAAATTAAGTTTGTTTTTTGAGAACTTATTTAAAAAAATAAAGAATTGATTTACGATAAAATTATCTGCATTCCCTAAAGCCTTTTAAGAAATTTGTATTTCACGAAAAAAACCCTGTTATTTGAAATTCGTTATATGCCTTCTGTGTTGGTTCAGTTGTTATCAAATATTCGTTATTACCATATTTATAATGAAATATTCGAGAATACACACATAAAAAGAGCCAGGCATATCGCGAATCAATTTTTACATTTACATAAAATTTATATTTCAGTTTATAAATTCTACCAATGAAAAATCATTTTTCTTTGAATATGCTTAAATAAGTTAAGGTGATGACAGCTATATACAAAACCAGCAATTCTTAGAATTTTTGGACGCCCGTGAAAAAAAAAACCCTTAAGATTTGAATTACAAATAATAAAGCTTGCTTGGTAAGAGAAACTATAATGTATATTTAATAAATAAATAAATAAACTTTCTTATTCATTTGTAATTATTTAAAAATTAAATTATGCCTTAATTACCAGCTTTTTAAATTTTATTTCAAGTAAAGTTTATTTGTGTATATTTATTTTCAATTTTTTATAATTAATAATTTCTGTTAAGAATATTTATTTTGCGGCAATTCGTGTTAACTTAAGAAACTCTCAAATGAGATTTGGTTTTTTGAAGTAAAAATATTTTTAGTAGAAACTGATTAAGATTAATTTATATACAGAAATGCTCTTAAGGAAGCCAAAAGCATATTTGTGAATAAAAATTCACTTTTCTGAATCAGGTTTTCCTTTAAACCCTATTTAAATCATCATGTCTTTTGAGTAAAAAGGTCAAATTTTAAATTAGATCTTAAATATCATCTACAAAAGGGTTTCAAGGACCTCACGGAACAACAAAGAAAAACTGAAACGAAACATAAGGAATCGAATAGAAGTGCAGTAATTAGGAACAAATGTACAAAATTTAGCATATGGAGACTATTAGCAAGCAAATACTTAAATTAATCCCGGTTGAAAAAGAATGAAGTTGAAGTATTCTAAAAAGTCGTACCATATTCTAGAAACGGTCAACATTTTATCAAGAGTTATAGCAAACCCTCTTGAAAATTTAAAATAGATTCAAGGATATTAAATGATGGGTAATTTCTTCCCAACTATTTAAAATAATCTGTGTGCAAGCTAAGGGGGAGGGGAGCTTGTTCAGCGGCATCACCTTTCAGGTTGAACATTTTAATCGAATTCCTCAAAGCAAATCATTCCCTCTGAACCGCCTACCAACTTCCCCGTGAGTATCCCCAAATTACTTTGATTTCCGAAACCGTTTTAAAGTGGTCGACGAATTCCGTTCTTTTAATCTGTCTCTGCTTCCAACAGTGTTGCCGTAAGTCTTGAAGAGAAACCCCAGGTCTCGGTGCCGGTTAGCAGTTAATAATGCACACAACGGCGCTTTGATACCTCCCAAAGCAAACATTTATAGTTCGCCAAGCTCCCCTGGTTATCGCTAAGTCCGTCACATTCTTAAAAGGGCGGTCTACTCACCTGGCCTCGATTAACTTTAAGTAGGTGGTTGAAATGAGCAATTCAAAGAGTGGGGACGGGTCGTCTCCCCCCCACCCCGTCTCTTCACTTCAAAGGAGGACCCGGGAAGATCTAAGAGATTTTCCGTGTATTTCCTAGTCGATAACGGCAAGACTCTTGAAAACCGCAGAAGAGATTTTAGATCTCGTTCGAAAAGGCTTTTCGAACTCTTAGAGAAAAGATTTCGCATGTGTTTACAGAAGGAAATTGGGGTGTTTGACTTCATTCAAAGATCTCTTCTCGATCCTCTCCCCCACCCACCCCTTCGGAACAAATGAGAGAATAATATCACATTAATGACTTCGGGAATAGTCGGAGATCAAAACGATTCGCCGAGTGTACCCGAAGGAGAGAAGCTGAGATTGAGTATTGAATACTAATAAATAGGACGGGAGGTTTCTGAGAGAAGTGGTCTGCTGTGTGCCGGTATCAATAGCTTCTTGCTGTTTGAAGCGTTCATTCAGTTGCTGAATAAGGCTAACGTGGCTCAATGCATATCGGATCTTTGTTCAATACACCGTCGCTGGTTTTGCCGCTAAATATCTGTATTTCAATTACGGCAAAGAATAAGTATTTTCGCAGAGTGGCGGTGGCAATTAATTATCTAATTCTGAACCATCGCATTGTGTATTAATAAAGACTTTAGCTTGAAATCAAATCAAATATGACTTCACAGTGATATGCAGTTGTGAGGTTACTTTCGAATGGCAAAGCGCTTTATGTTACAATAATTGAAGTGCAGTTGATGCTTAAATTCAAGTAAACTATTTTCATATATTTCACCCCTAGTCAATTTTGTTTACATCCAAATCCATTCTATAATTAAAAATTATTCTATCGAGCTTGCTTATTTACGTTTCAAACATTTAAAAAAAGGTTTCAGTCGTTACTTTCTCTGATGAATAAAATGCAAATTTTGTCAACTTAATATTACTATTTCGAGCTATTAAAACAAAGAAAAACGATATATCCTTTAATAGTTTGGCATATCCGTGCCTATATATAATTATTATTTGTTATGTATAAATTTTAAGAGAACATTAAAATTTTTTTCTACAAGTCTCTTTGAACATTTCTTCAAATCTTGTTTATACTTTCAATTGACAAGCAATTCATCCAAAATATTATAATATGCATGATTAAAGAAATAATATAGCACATTTCAAAAGTCACATTTTAGAAATGAAATGACAGTGCTATATATACTAATATTAACATATAATTAATAATGAATTATTTTTCTTCTGATAAAATTGTATCGGATACTAATCGTAGGGGTATAACAGGTCATTTATTCAAGGTAAAAATGAGGTCACTGCAAAAAGCCTCCAGATTTTGGAGTCAAAATTTTATAACTAAAAAACCCTTTATAATCGCAGATTAAAACAAAATCCATTCATGATTAAGCTGATTTCACGATGCGTCAAACCCTATTCTTCTCAATTTGTTAAGTGGCATTCTTTACCTACGTTATTATTCATAGAAAATCAATGCATGTAAATTAAGTGTTGATACATAAATCACGTACTGATTTTATGTATCAGTGTTAACGAAAGTGTTTCGAGAAAGTTTAAATTTAAGTATACGCTTTCATAAAATGACCAACTCGATTCTCGAATTTTCGTTTAGTTTAGTTATACTAACGTCTTGTTTTAAAGTAACACTAGGGTTATTTTAGGACTATCTAGGGTAATTATGAGCCACGGTCAGATAATGAGGTTGACACCTGAGCTGGCATTCCCCCTCCAAACTGCCGCACCTTAATAGAGCGAGGACGTTTTGTCCAAACGAACTTAGCTGGCTCCAGGCTCGATTACACGTGCACTTACGCGATTTTTTTGTTAAAATAAGCTTCGAACTTGAAGCTTATTTCACCGAAGCCCACCTTAAGTCTTCGCATTCTATGAAGTAAAAAAAGGATTTGTCATCACATAACTGAATAGCAGACACTGATTATCAGATAGTGTGCATATCACACAGCACAGCAATCTTGTGAGTTTGATTCCACTTAATAATATTCTACGAATATTCTAATTATTTTACTTTCGTTTTATTTTAATTATTAAATACACGATATTTCTGGATATCTCAATGTTTTCTTCATCACTTTTAAAGAATATGTTTGATAATGAATTTTATTCACCAATTTATTCATTGTAACTCCATTTGTTTGAATTCAAAGCTGACGCTTAAAAGCTATTTTAGTGAATTAAGAAACGTGTTTAATATTGGTATCGTTTATTCCTAGTTTATTCAATTGAGAAGGATTTGATTGATGGTTAATTTTTTTTTACTTATATCCAAAAATTGTAAACTTTTTGCTAATATTTTATTCACAACATGGAGTTAATATTTCTCAAATTCTTAGCATCTCTAAGTTTTCTCAGTATTTCCAATTTAATAGTAATTCCATCAACGTACATCGCAATTTCCCGAATTTCTCAAAAGTTTGCCAAAAGTGATTAATTTTAAATCTCATTGAAAAATAGTTCAGAGTAAAAACGTCAACATTTGAAACAAGATATCAAATGGTTTAAAGGTACGCCACCAAAAG
>JAPMOQ010006428.1:685958-723377 GCA_026543055.1 Argiope trifasciata | reverse complement strand
TTATAACGAACGATGAAAAATCCCTAAAATCAATAACTGAAATATCAAAATGCTACGAAAGATTACATCCGAGTCATTTACACTGAAAGGTAGAGTAAAACTGAAAAACGCAACGGCATCTTCAAAAAAAGGAAAAAAAAGGCAGTTAGGGCTGCAATTAAAGTTTACTGGAGAGCAGACCCCGCCTATAAGTCGGGATCAATCATTCCGAGCAAATGAAAAATCGAAATCTTGCTCGCAGTACTTAAACTCGCTACGATTAATGACAATTAGTCGCGAATATTTGTCGCACCGCCATTCGTCATCGTTAATACTCATTGGTGCTTTGAGAAGTGAATTTTTAATACGGAGGTAGTGTGGAGCTCTTTTCTGCACCGGAATTATTATTTATGAAATCCTGATGGATTTCGCCCGGCCTGCATTAAAGGCGGATCGATCGAGGCACAGAAAACGGCAAAAGTTGCCTGCTATTTTATTTATGATTCCTCCATCTCTTGCTGCTTTTCTTCGCTATCCTCAATTTTCACGTTTGGCGCGATTATAAATTAATGGCGGGAATTCGCGGTTTTTGCCCTCCCCGCGTTTTCCTCAACGCACTTTTAGCTTCCAGTGGAGGGAAAAATGAGACGTTTGCCAGTCCGGCCGGCGCGATCAACTATTCATGCAGCCGCTTTTTAATTAAGAAAATCTTAATGAACGAACTTTTCCCGTCGCGAAGATGTTTTCTCGAACACTTCTGGGGGTTAGGATTCTGGCTCCGAGAAATAGGTTTTAAGTGAATACTTTTCGATTAAGTACATCGACTTGACTCTAAATGCCGAAGGTTTGACGCAAACAAAGAGGGAAATGCCGTGCAAGCTAAAATAAGGCTTCAGGTAATTCTCTACCTGAGCATTGTGGCAGATCTTGGAAAGAATAACTGTTATTCTTTTTAGAAGGAAAGGAAATGTATTGTTGTAAATGGTTGTAGTAAATAACCAAACGATAAAAGTAAATGAAACAAGTAATATATAAATGTTCTAAAATTCAAGACCTACTACTTATTTTTTTATATTTATATTATTAATAATAGGTTCTGTAATCACTGAACTTGCCGGTTATTTGAAGACCAAATAGAAATTCCAGGAAAAATGTAACGCATTTATTGGTATTTGGAAAAAAACTGTATTAACATCAAGTGCCATCTACGACAAGTTTTAAAAAATGCATTTGAACTTGAGTAGATGAATAAACAGTATTTTATTACGATTGAAATTTTTATTATATACACTCATACAATGTAACAATAAATTTATATTGTGATATAATAACAAAGTAAACTCTTTTCATATCGTATAATTATTATAATTGGTGGGGTTTTGCTTGTACAGCGTAGAAATATTCATAATTAGTGAAATGACTGTAAAAAAGAGTAAAAATAAAAAAATCCACAAACGAATTTCTAAACATAATAAATTAGTTTTTAATGATACAATTTTTTAACATGATAAGCAAATATAACCAGCGAGCCAGAAATATAATAAAATATTTAAGTTAACATTAGTAATGAATATATAAATACTACCATAGATGTGAATACAATCGATCGAATGCTAATGGAAAATTTAATTTGTTCGATTGTTGTCACAATTCAGTGCAATGTGAGATCTAAGAACAGACCTTCCAAATGATAGCCATTTCCAAAGGTAAGAACTTAGCTCCCTATTTTCCGGAGTTCTATAAACCGGAAATAATAGAGCCACAACTTACGCGATATATATAAGCATTTATCTCTTGAGAGAAGTGAACCTCCAGTCCCCATAGTAGTACAATTCTAGACATCTGTAATTGATGGAGTAATAATGACAAAACATATCGGTAACGCAGTATCAGCAAGTATTTAATAATATATAACTTTTTCTCAAACAGGATTATTAAAACTATGCAAGGCTCCGAAAAGAAGTTTTTCTGTAAATTGAATCATCTGTAAAAAGAATATCCGAATGGAAAGGAATATTTAACCAAATGACAAAAAAATATAAGCTGAATTACAGTTATATATATTTGTAACAAATGAATAAATAGCTAAAACATGCAGTATTTTTATTTTAATGCATTTTTTTTGTATTCGATAGCAAACTAATTTTCCATTAACATAAAATAGAAAAATTCATTATTATTATTTCTTTTAATTTGCGAAAAAGGAAACGAAATTTAAAAACAAGATCGCCGACACATTTCTTTATGAAAATGCTCTTACGTTTAAACTACTGAACTCAACAGTAATCCTCGTACGCTTTGAAAGAAAAGAATCCGTGTTGAGAACGGTGTTAATATAGGAAAAAAGTAATTAACGGTTGATTTTTGTCTCCTGAAACAATCTCCAGTTCTTTGTCTTTCAGGATCAAGTGGTCGAACCTTTTTGCCGTCCTTTTTTGCAAGCCATTTAAGAAGTGGCATTATTCTCCCTTTTTTTCTCCCTCTCCATGAACACGTTTTCCCCCTCTTTCGGTTCTCTTTAAACCGCGAAGCCGGTAATGAAGCATGTAATTTCTAACCTCAACACACCGAGGGGAAAAAATCTTCCCTTTGTGAAAAAACATAACACCGAAAGTTGCACCTTATCTCTGTATACATAGCTGCTTCTACGATGCAGTGACAATAGACAATTAAAATTTTCTCCGGGGAAGCATAATAACTCCTGATGACTTTCCCTCCAGGGTAAAATTTTCGGGTAAAGTTGTTGGAGAAGAGAAAAAATCCCTTTTATTTTTTAAAAACTTTCATATTAGTTCTTTAAATACACATAGTTTAATCACACTTTTCAAAATGTACCAGTAAGGAGAAAATTTGTATTTTTTTACCTTTGCTTTTACTCTGAGGGTGAATCAATTTTTAGAAATAAATCAAATCACTGATGAATTTTTTAAATGTAATTTTTTTAATGTTATCAGTTTGACACTTTTTAGGTAAATAATTGTCGGAAAATGTTTTAATAAATGAATTTTGATGAAATTTTTGTTACTCTTTTTGTTTTAAAAGAAGTTTTTAATCTCTTTCAATACTCCTTTGAGATGTTGAAAAGTAATGATGCGATTCATTAAATAAATATTTTTGAAATCAGGTCAAGAACTGCAGTTCATTATAATGTCTTTTTATTATCAAAGCCAAAGCATAAATCTTAATATGCGTATAATTTATGTATACGAAATCTTCATTTTTTTTTCTCTTAAAATCTTCTATGGACTTTATTGAAGGTGCTTGGGTAGGTAGGAATTAGATTATAGGATTTAATAATATTGCCATAATATTGCAAAAGAGATTATAGGAACACCAAATCTCTTTAAAATAAAAGAATAAAAATAAATAAAAGATACAAAAAAAAAGAAAAATTTAGTAAAAAAATAGAGCAGATTCTATTTTTTACCTATTGAGCATATGTGCTTGAATTAAAATATTTGGTTGTTAATAGGCATTGGGAATTTCTGTTGAACATCTGCTACGTTTAAATAAAGTCATTAACATTAATTCCTGCCTTGATTCAATTCTGATACTGTGAATGATACTATTACAAATTGCAAACCCGCATTTTATATTTTTCATTCTTGGAACATTTTTTTGTATCACTAAAAAAATAAATTTGGTTTTTATACCGATATTTTCTTTTCTTTTCTTTTCCTTGAACAACCCTATTAATTGAGATGTTTAAATTCCCATTTATCAGTTACGATTGAGGAATCCATTTTGTAAGAGAATTATTGCAATTATTAATCACAAATGCTTAAGATTCATTATGCACATATAATAATCTAGATTTATTTGTAATTATTGTGCAGTGTTCATATAGGTAGAATACAGACGGCAATTCCTAGATTTACAATATTTAAATGCCTTTTTTAATGAAGCTCATTGTTTTTGAAGTTTTCATTATCAAAGCATGTTAATTAATTTCTTATTATTTTTCCATTTATTCATTCTTTTGCTTTTCATTTGAAGTTCTTAAAATTTCCAGAATGTTTTTATTTGCTGCATGAAAATTTATTAAAAGCTAAGACATCTTCATTGAAATTAGTTTAATCTATCTAGCAAAGAAGTCCTTCTCAAATTTTAAGAATCCATTGTTAATTTTAATGAATAACGATTTACACATATTTCCTAAATATTAAGATGCGAGTGAAACACTTAATTATAGAGAGCTGAAATTTATGTTACATTTAAAATCAAATGATTATTTATTATTTGAATGATTATTTATAGTTCGAGAGTGAAGCGCTATTTATTACTGTTTATTGCTAATTACAAAAATATGAAGAAATCTGTATCGTATAGAAATAGAAATATATGAAATAGAAATTTTTGCAAGAAAGAGCTAAAGCATGTATCTTACAGTTATTATTTACATACATTTTAAAAGTGATTCCTTTAGGTCTTTTCTGATATTATATCTCCGTTTCAAAAAAATAAGATATGGGTCTTCTGAAAAGAATATCTTCTGTATCATAAAGACTTACGTTGGATCCATGTTCATGGAGAAAGAAACACAATAAATTGGTTATAAAATTGAATCGATCTCAATTGGTATGCAACGACTGAGGTATGTAAATGAATCGAGAGAATTATTTTGCCCTCAAAGGTACATCATGAGAAATACTAGAAAGAAGTTAAATAATTCAATTAATTGTCTAAAATTGAAAGTTCACATAGATAAGGCACATGAAAAACTTATTGTTGTTATCGTTTCTAATAGCACTTACTAAGAACAGGCCCGCTGATGAAGTCGGCGATTTTAAGCAAAGAGCTCTTGTTTTAGTAGCGCCAACTAGATCAAGAGTATATCTTAGCTAGTCACGCATCACATTCACATGGACAGCACTTTTTACAGGGGAGAGGAGATTATATTCACACATCTCACAGATAGAACAAATGAAGAACAATCATGCCCTGGACTCGAACCTAGGAGACCCAGATGAAGGGGAAGACACGCTATCCGTGATCCCAGATCTCCGGCGAGGTTTATTGTAATTAAAAGAAGGAAAAGTACCAATTACAGTTATCCTACAATTTGTCTCCTTCCCTTTCGTATCCTCATCCATTGTGCATTTCCCTCTTTTAAGACAAAGAATTAAGACTCAAACTTTTCTTTCCAGAGGGAGATTTCACCTCTATCAATTTCAAAAAGGGGAGCAAAAAATTAAAGAAACCCATCGTCACTCGTGCATTTTTTACCACCCTCACTGCTTGGTCGAAAACCGGGGAATATAATCAGAATCAAGATGCCTACTACTCTCGACCACAGCAAAAGGAATCGAATCAATTTGGGATTCCTTCTTCCTACCCCACCTGTAATCCCATTATCCCTCCTTTCCTCACTACCCCCTTTTCCAGAGGGGATAAAGGGTCATTCCGGAATCCTCAGGGACCTTACCAATAATAGCCGGAATTAACAGGTGTCTTAATTTTCCCAAGAGGCCGTCCCCCCCCCCTCCCTCCTTGGAGATGAAACCCACTGGCTGCTGCACATGTTGACTCCGAAAGACCCCCGTTTGGTAATTGGTCCGCTTCCATCAAGGCTCCTCATTTCCCGTCATTCATATTTTATTACTCCTTCTTCTCCCTCGCTCTTCTCCCCTACTCCTCTCACGGGAGACATCATTGGAAACGATCCTCCTCTCCTCATGACCCGCAAAATAAATGCTCCGTGTGTTTCAGAAATCCTTTTTTTTTGCCCTCTCTCTGGGCTGCGATTTCTTCTCTCTGCAATTGCAATTCAGAAGGGGGGGAAAGAAGTGTATTTTGCCTTTTAGATATTTGACTGCAATGGGGTCAATTTGTTGGTGGGAGGATAAGATGGAGATGGTAATTGGTGAGTTTTCATCGTTTCTTCTTCGTTTCGTCGCATAAACTTTTTCCGGGAAGATTTTCGGGAACTTAATAGGGGAAGTTTTTCCGTTTCGTTCCACCCCCACCCCACCTCATTCTGGAATTCGATCAGTTGGAATGTTTTTGAAGAGATAACGATATCTTTAAGATTCCAATTGTTCTTCTAAAGTCAATTGAGATCTTACAGGATTGAAAGGAGATCTGTGGAATTAGTTGTTAAGAAGAATTAAAACTGTCTCTTATAACTCGAGTTCCCGATTTCAAACATTTGAAATTTAAAACAAAATTGTAGAAATGTATGAGATTACAAAGAAATGTCTTAATGAAATTTGAAATCTTTAAAACCATAAAAATTTAAATTGTGAAATAAATAATCGCCGGAAACGTAATAGCCCAGAATTGTAATGACGACAGACTGAAACTATGATGTAATGGCTTTATTTTATGAAATTATTCATTCATATTTTCATTACAATGTACTCATCAAGTAATTAAGCCTATTTCTTCTTTCTGCCGATATTGTAAATCTTGATGAATCCAACTGAGACGATTTATTTCTTCTATAAAGTCATTCAGTGATTAAAAGTACTCCCAATTTGGTAAGAAATTGACTCTCCTTTGTGATTTTTTATTATTCTCTCTTGAATTAGAATCATCAGATACCACGTGACATAAAAAGTAGTATTTACGGTGTCAAATCTACAAAAGATATATGATGGCAAAAAGGATTTCTGCTATGCAGATGATTGCATCAGTAAAAATCAGCAAAAAATAAACCATTTATTATCCTTGTGACTTAAGGTTTCTCTTATGGCAAGTCTTTATACAAAAAATCTAATTCACGAGAAGTTATACGTTAAATACCGAAACAAATGGAGCAATAATGCAGGATCCCTTACAGATAGGCCGAAATCAAATCGGCATAAGAGTTTAAAACATTTTGTGACGCTGATCATGAAATATAACAGGATATTCTTCTCACAGATAAGTTTTCTGATATAAACTGATAATTCTATAGCAGGACTGTTCTGCAATTAATTAATTAATATTAAATGAGCTAATTAGCATATTTTTTGAAACGAGATCTTAAATTAGAATTTATGCAGACTCACAATTCCATTCTTAATGTTAATCTTCATGTTGTCTGCTTTAATCAAGTTATAAAAATTCATAGTTTTTTTTAACAATTTTTTCATCAATTATAAATAGAAAAAACGGTATTTTTTTCCTGTAATCTTAAGTTTTAAATAGTTATTAAAAATGTAGTACTATAAATATAAATTTGATTGAAGTACAAAATAAATAAATTATTGTATTTGGTTCATTTCATGTTGAGTTATAATTGTTTGAATGAAGCAATGTAGTGGAAAAGTATCATTCTTCATAAATTGAGTTTTTTTTAAAACCGAAACTAGAGCTTTTAGTAAAAATGCAAGAAAAACCCTTACAACTCCAGAAATATTCCGAATATTGACAACATTTAAGTATCGTTGAAAGCTAAAGGACCTGGAAACATTGTGAACCAATAAAAATATTCGATATTTTGAACGATTTTTAAAAGTTTCAAGTGTGCACGTACACCTTACAAATCAGTCATAACATTATTACTTTTCTTCACGCAAATTTATTCTTGAATTTCTTCCGATTTTCTGAGCATTGTTTTTGTAAATTACAATTTTACAATTACAATTTGATAATTTAGCGTCAGTCATTTTTGGATCAATTTCTTACGTAAATGAACAGCAACAAGTTTTCCAATTGATTTTATTAAACAAAACTTTTGTTTCGGAGTTCACTGTAAACATCACATCAATTTGAAGATAAATTTGAAATGTCTGTTTCTGAAATCTGGTTATTGATCTATTGCCTTAATCTGTTTCAATTTTAATTTTAAATATTATTATTTTTTGGAATGTAATTTTATTCTCTTTCATAACTTTAAAAAAAACGACCATTTTCTTTAAACTGAGCTATGCATTGTATTGAGATGTTTTTGCAAATGAATATCTGCTATTTAAGATATGTTACCATGTCCAGGATGGATATTTTGAAAAACGCTCTAAAATTGTTATATCTTTTAATTTTTGAGTAATTAAAAAAAAAATACATCTATGAAACCAAAATGTAACCAGTTAAGTTACAAAAGTTCTTTATTTTGTGAAAAGGTCACTTTTAAAGCCTAAAATAGGTATAAAGAAAAATCTTTTTGTTTAAAAGTGAATCAAGTGATTTTCTTAACATTTTGCAGATAGCTTAAGAAATTCATTATTTAATACATGAAATAAAAAGTATCCACTCTTTGAATATTGGGTTCGACTGATAAATATTTAAAATTTTCCTTTTTCCCCTTTTTAAGGATTATAGCACTCCGTAATATTTTTAAATGAAGAGATTTCTTATTCTGTAGTTCAAGAACTCTTGACAAGATTTAATGAATAATTAATTATAATATCAAAAAATATGCATTAGATTTTAATGAAGTTTGGTAAAAGATTAGACCGGAAGATTAGAATGCGAAAAAAATAACATTTAAATATCCACATGAAATGCAATATAAAAATAAGTGTCACCCTCCCAAAAACGGGAATTATGAGCAAAAGTAAACTATTCAAACAGGAATTTTAAATAGAAATTTGTTCATATTTTCTCAAAAACCGACTTATTAACGCAGTTGTCTACGTTATGTGGTATGAGCAGTCTGTTAATAATTTTGTAAAGTTTATTACCAAATTCTTGATCACTTTTGATAGCCGAATTTTAAATTATTTTAACAATTTTTTTTCTACAGTGTTTTTAATCATTGATTTCTTATTATTAAAATATTTCTTTCCATAAGATACCTCATTTTTTTTAAATAAAATTCTGCTATGCGATTATTATTCATATTTTGATGATTATTTTACAATATTTATTCAAAAATAACAGATATTCAAATTTGCATATTTGTATTTTGGAGTTATGTTTCTAAAAGCTTAATTTATACAAATATAATGGAAGATTTGTATTTTAAAGAAAACTTCACATTAAGATTCACCTAAAATCAAAGAAATAATAAGTTGCGGCTTTTAAAAATGAGAAATGCTACTCCAGGATTCCCATCTCTTAACGCATCAGTGACTTTGGCAATTTCTACTACAAAACGTTACTCCTATTTGACGAATGGAAACTACACCAATTAAAGCAATCGAAGTATAAACTTCTAGTTAAAATTTAAAAGCAGCTGACTGTCTACAAACTGAGAAATAAAGGATAAATATTTTTAAACTCCAGAAAAAAAAAGAAATCGGATAGATTTTGCAGAAGGAAAAAAAAGCAATTATCTTTCAAACAACATCCAGTTTTTGCCCTCGCCAGCATTTCATCAAGGAGAAACCTAATTTATTCTCAATCTTTGAAAATTCGCGAAAAACACATGGCGATGACTTGGGCTGTATTAGCGAGACACTATCTCGCAGCGTCCTTCGAGACACCGGATGACTTGGCGATGAAGAAAGAAAGGAAGATGCAAAGGAATGAATGGATGGAGGAAAAAATAATAAGAAGAAATATACACAACAAATTCCATGACAAACTCAAAATTTGCAAATAAATTAAAAATTAAAAGCTGGGGACTGTTCGCATGGAAAGCTTTGGAAAAGCATCCATCTTTCAGTGCAGGATGACTGGAGAGAGCGTGGATTAACCAGCAGCAATCGATTTTTGTTTTGAGTTGGAGACCAGGGTGGTCATGGTGAGGGGGAGAGAGATGAAGTTTTTTCACTCCCTCTTTTTAATCCCCTCAAGTCTTCGGAAATACGAATGACAACCTCACTAAGAAACATCTTTTTTGTGTTTTTGTTATTGCTTCTTTTTTTTTTCTTACTCTTACTTTTCTTTAGGGGGAATTAAAGAGACGCGGAACACTGCCATGGTTTCTTGTTAAAGCAAGGAATGAAGATTACATTGTCTTAGTGACGTTTCCTTCTTCTTATTTTTTTTACAGTTTTTTTTTCTTTTTGATTTTTTCTTTTTTGCGTGTGGAAAATTTTCTGATTCTTTTTGATTCTTGACTTATCTATCTGGTATGAACGGATAGTTGCGATCTTACAGAAAAAAAAATGGTTTGCATAAGAAATGAGCTCTTATTAAGATTTCTCAATATTGGCTGCAAAGCAGAATCGTCTCAAGGGAGGCTTTGACAAGTTATATTTAAGAAAAGTAGCGGATGATTTCTTCAAAAAAGTAATGCGGATTATGATTCAACTCATACAATCCAGTTATTTTTCTCAACCTGTATCATTTAACGAGAAGTGGATGAATTCAGGAAATCCTGTTATTCTTGTCATGAACCAAATTATCTTTGTCGGACCATTTGGGCTATTCTGACGAGTAGACTATTTTATTAGGTAACAAAACTCTCAATAACAACATTGAATTAAAATAAATTTATTTAATCTCTTTAAAATTTGTAATTTAATGTTTGCATAAAATGATTTACAATTTCATTTAGATTCATCGATTCATATAATATATAATTTCTTCTAAATTAATTAAATTAGTTATTAATTGTTTTAAGTTATTGAAATTTAGCCATTTGGATAATAAACTGACATCAGCAGTTTTTTGATTGAATAATGCATCCCCAGCTCCATCTAAAATTAAATTTTTTGTTGAACCTCGAAATTATTAACAGTGTCAAAAGATCAGAATTCCGTCCCTATCGGCACTTCATTTTCAATGCTTTCCAAACCATTGAAGTGGAAATTCTGAATTTTGTTACACAACTAACGGATTTTCATAATATTTTATCTCTTCAAAAGACATAATTTATGTAAATTTTTCTCGCCTAAAATCTAACATCTTAATGGATAGTTGATAAGCTTTTACAATAACATTTTTTTAAACCTAGATTGACAAAAGACACAGTTATGGCGTATAAATAACAATCTTCAAGAATTATAAAACCATCCTACTAATACTCTGGAAGCACATTCTGTTGCACTATATTGGGCGATATTTTAAGATATTAAACAATACTGCCAATATAGATCAATATGGTACAATATTTGTGTGTTACTAGGGATTTAGGTAAAAAAAATAAACACACTGAATTTGGAAGATAAAAATTCAAAAAGATTTCAGATTAGTAAGACGCAGAGTGTAGCAGACAAATATTTTCATTTAAAATATTTTAGCTCATTTGCGCTTAATCCGCCTATTTAAGTCCGTTAAATTATCTTATCCCTCTATCAAGAATATCTTTTTGATAAAGTCTCCTAGATATGATATATTCTGAATACCTTCATCTGCAACCCAACAACTTACCAGAAAGTTCACCATATACTACTGGTTGCTAATCGATCAGAAGTCGTTTTACCAACCATCCTGCCGGGGACCCTTGAGATATACCCCCCTCCTTCCCCGACAGCGTCTTTCCGTATCTAGCCAGCCATAAATGCTGTTTTCACGCTGCGGATGAGGCATTAAACTGTACCTAATTAGCTATTAGAACGCCTACTAATTGAACATTGCCGGCCAGACGTTGCTGCAAATGCTCTTGCCGGCCTTTAAGCAGGTGGTCTCAGTCGGAGCATTGATTGGGTTCAGCGCATGTTTTGTAAAATTACGTGAGAAATCGGCATATGTTGGTCTAGACGGACAACGCTACGGATAGGTACAAGTGAAAGGGGGGGGGGTGATTTATGCAAAATGTGTCGATTATGGATTACCGATAGTGCGTTAGAGCCCCAAGCCAGCAGAACTTGTTTGCGATCATTTTCGCAGTGGGTTGAGATCGGTTGTAAACAGATGACAAGTCATTTTTTGTTGCTGTTGCGGTACGTTTTACTTTTCGACGTGCGTGTGTGTTCGGTGTTTGCGATCAAGAGGTGTTGTGGTTCACTCGCGAGCGATCGTTGGAGTAACATGGGCGTATTATTGATTGGTGTTGGTTTTAATGGGTGAACTTTTTGAAAATAATGAATAAAAAAAAACGAAGATTGAGTGATGTTGTCACGGAAAGAGGATGAATCGCCTTTGAAAGTAAGAATTGATTGGGATAGCGGTACGAAAAATTATTGTTAGATTTTTTTTAATTTTGAATAAGCATTTTTGATGGAAAGTAGTTGGCGAGTTTCTTTGCTTTGAAATGTGGAAGAATTTTTAAGAGTTTTGTTGCATGAAGAGAGTATTTTAGAAAATAAATAAATTGTAATAGCTTCTCAGTAATAAAATAAAAATATTTTATACTTTTAAACATTAGGAATGAAATATATGAAATACTATATTCTCATACATATTACTAACAGTACCCGCACGGCGTTGCCAGGGGTATAGCATCTAAAAAGAAAAATTAACTTAAAACTTAAGTCGAGCTTCCATCCAAGTGTGGACATTCTTTCTCTGATATTCACTAACCGAATCGAATGTTTATACTATTTTGTATTGCAACAGACAATATTTAAACAATACATCTAAAAACTGTACTTTTTAAAAAATAATTTTTTTCCATTTTTTTTTTTCGAACGCAGTCGGATATTTTAACATTTTAGAAAGAAGCGAATAGTAATTAGCTGTCCGAATAAACGAAAGTGGCTAAGGACCTTATTTTATTTATTCTTAGAAAGTGGGATGAAGTACTTTCCTGCTCTCTTTCATATCTCTGTTTTAAAAAGGCGAGATTTCATTGATTTACAATCAGAAATAAAATCTGGTAAACTAAATCTAGTGTCGTCATGCGCTGACGGTTCTATATTCACATGATTTAATATAGGCAAACATACACAAGGAAATTTATGATAAAAATCATGTTTTTGCAGCAAAGTGACAAAGCAGCCAAATAGTAAATGAGAATGAAGTCTGATTTATTTCTGACTTATAAAGAGAAATTGCTTTTCTTAAGACATCACAGTTAAATTATGAGATATTATGACTCCTGAGTTCAGAGTAAAAACATTAGGTTTGTAGAGAACCCTATCCAGAAGAAATGATTCTTTGTGGAATTCTCCGTCCACCGGTTTATAAATAATGCTGAGATTAACGCTGCCAATGATAGAACTTGTACGATTCTTTCTCTTTTTATATTTCCACAAAAATGGTATACCAATGCCAAAACCTACTACAACACTGATAGGCTCAAGCTGTATAGAAATTTGTTTTCGATAAAAGCCCGTATTCGTTATCTGATAACTAGGTTTTTCTTAGTTTACATTCTGTTGTTGTTTCCAATGGCACTTGTCATTGACAAGCCCTCTTATCGTTGTCAGCGATTTTAAGCCTAAATGAGCATTCCTTGTATTTCAGTAGTGCCAAGAGTACTACTGAGCTACATCATGCATCACATTCGCTTGCACAACCTCTTTTTACTGGGGAGGGGGGCACATTCTTACTACTCACAGATAGAGCGCATAATTACAACCATGCCCTACCCTGGACGCCCAGAACACTAGGAACTCTAGGACGGCGGCAGTTTATAATCTAAATAAGATATAGTTTGCAAAAAAGATTTTTAAAGTTTATAACATTTTTTCTTACGCACGTGAGCTTGTAAAGTTCACAATAACATAATTCTGTCCTTTTAATATATTTGGAAATGCTATTTACCGACTAAAAAATATTACTGCTAATGGAGAAAAGAATCGCCTCCATTGTACATACTTTCCACCATCCCGTAAAGTTTCGAATGATGGCAGGGCGAAACAGCATCCTTCTAATCGGCCTGCATGGAAGCATCGAAAGTGAAAACAATCAAGGAAAAAAGAGGAGAAATTCCAGGAGTAGGAGCGAAGAAAATGTAGGGCACTTTCCAGACGAAGCGAAAAAGCAGAAAGAACAATTCGTTTTTGGAACGATTGCGCCCGTGGAAGAGAACTGGAGGAGCGAGAGAAAGTGGAAAAGGGGAACACAGAGAATCAAATTCGTGTTCCAATTTGCATTCGTTGTAGCTGCCATAGTCACGTGATGTTCCCAAGTGCGACAGGTGGGGGCAGAGAAAGCAAACAAAAAAATATGGGGATGTATCGTGTAAAAAAATGGGGGATGATGGAGAGATAAAAATAAGATAAACGTCTTAGCGAAAACAACTAAAAGTGTACGGCAATGTGTGCTGGAAATGTATTAGAAAGAGAAGGGATGTGTACGGCCTCTTCTACGGCAAGTTTGCTTTTAGGTTCATTACCGGTATCGTATCAAATCGTGCTTCGGAATTCTTGAAGCTAATCATTCACGTGCTCGTCATGCTTATACTCTTTGTTAACAAATATATTCAGGTTTCTGAAAAACAAATTGAAACATCTGTTGCTCTGAAGTGTAGGTCTACATTACCGTTAACAGTTACAATGCGTTCTGTTAGGGATTCGTTCATAGAAGAAATAAAGTTTGGAAGCCTTGGAATAGGTTGTATCGAGTACAGTAGTTTAGATATCTTAAGGAATCTCGTTGTTAAAAAGAATGCTCAAAATTTAACGACAAAAATTGTTCACTTGAAATATCCATTGGCATATTTAGTCTTCCTAAGTTTAGATGTAGATGCGTGTCGTTTCCAGAAGGAAGAAGTTCAGCATATATGATTTTAAATTTTGCTTCGCTTTTGCGCATCGAATATTGAAGCATGCATTGTATAAATAACCATTCCTGCATTTAAAGAGAGCCCCTTTCTTTCTTAAATCTATTCAAGGGACGTATTTTAGGATGCCTCGATTATTTTACTCTTTCTACCAACGGTCCACAGTGAAGACAGGATTTATAGATCCATAGTGAAAAAATTGCTTGGATCTTAGACCCTAAACATTATAATGCTTTGACAAGAGAAAGTAGTTTTGAATTGCAATGGTATTCAAAAATACTTATTACAAAGTTATTTAAAACCGATTCATAGCTTATTATATTCATTGCTTAATTCAGTTTACGGAATCAAATAATTTTTTGCTTTATAACTATGCTACAGCTATTTGAAATCTTAGTTCGAACTTGTAAGATGACGTGCGTAACTGACTGTTTAGCTAGCGGCTGGTCTTATATTCCTCATTTACAAAGCTTAGTCTTTGCCGATAATCCTATGCTTATTTACGAAACAGAAATTTAATGTAGAAATTAAAATAAAACTTCTGTATTTAGAATTAAAATTTGAGACATTTAAAGATAATTTTAACTAATCAAGTACAATAACACTCCCCCCCCCCCAACGGAAGATTACGTTAGATTAGTAACTATATTACACTGTAATTCTTTATGAAAAAGTAGTACTTCATATAAAATCAAAATTTTCTTTAATATCATGTTGATAAATATCACGAATTAACCTATATGCAGATCTCTCTCTGTTTTGAAGGATTCTTTCATTTTCTAAAAATGATATATTTCAGCATTTTTCTAAAATTTTGTTCCTCAGTTATTTTTTTACAGTATTGCTAACTCAAAAGAGAATTTCGTCAAATTGAACTGATTACTCTACATATACATTACTTTATCTTGTTTGAAATCAAGATGTATTGCTGTCATTACAGATATTTTTCTTTAAAAATAAGGAACAATGATTAACTATTTATTTCTAATTTATGGATTCTGGTGTATTTCGAGATAGTCTGAAGGTAGTATGGAATTTCTTATATGAAACATTTATAAATGTCTCGTGAATAATTCTTTTTGAACATTTATATAATTTGAAATGAAATTTGATATTTGGAAGGAACTGAAACTTTTAATATTTGTAGAGATTAAACATTTTTGAGAACAATATCAACAACAAAAACAAACAAACAAACAAAAAAACAGAGTACATATATTAATAAATTTTATCTTTCTTGTTTTTACAGCATTGAAAATATTGAAAAATGCCTTCATCTTGGGCAAATAACAATTCATTATTTTCACGTTTTCCCCCTTTTGAAAGAAAATTTTCCATTCTATTTCTGTTCGTATAATACATACGACTTTATAGTCATAGATTTGACTCCCATCAATATTTAATATATATACATCATATATATAATTATCTACTATTTTTTATAAAAAATATGATAGGAATGGACTTGATATGAATTTATTAGCATCACACTAGTTAATTGATTTTTTTATCATTTTAATTACTCTTTGCTTTAAACCAAACCTTAATCTATGTAATAAAATTTAATTTTAGCTTTACCATGCTGACATGAATCTGGTCCGATTTTACCAAAAAATTCCTAACCTAAAATTCTGATTCCACCCTTTCTCACTAAGTATTTTTAATATTTATTTAGTGCACAATATCGTTGCTAGTCACTTGCTAAATAATTTCCATGCCATGCCATTATCCTCCGTTATGACCGGAGGTTGAAAACTTCCGAGTTCAAGAATTCTGTGACCCATCGAATCAGCAAATAGGATGAAACCAATTACATGCGTTGTTTTGCTTTGTGTAAAAATAAGTAAGCATACCAAACTTGATATTCATACCATCAGCACAAATTAACTTCATGTTGGTTTTGATTCCCAGTTCTCGACATTTTTAATTTGAAATGGGAAACTAATGACCTAAAATTATATTACTATGCTTAAGGGCATATCAGAAAAAATGAACAATCTTTCTATATTAAATTTAAAGGCGATTTAGATTAGTTTGTTTATATTTATCTTCAAATACAGGCAATGCTAGGGCAGAAATGAATGGATGTCATAATTTTGAACCATTGTATAATTTATTTTTTTACATTTGCATAACAGACATCATATAAGTCCGTATTAGGAAAAGGATGTCTTGTTTCTATGACATTAACCAAAATATGATTGTTAGATCAAAGAATTTCTCAGTTCCAAGCAAGTACTTAGCAATTAATTCCCATTCTAAAGGACCTTTAGAACTATTTTTTTAATTTCATGATGTTCCTGTGGCGTCTCTAAAAAAGATTGAAAAAATAGGATTGGAATTTAGAGAAAAGCGGAACCAAATTTTACTGTAAGTATTTTGTTTTTATTCTCGCCAATTGAACCCTCATGTGAGAGAAGCTTCAACTTCTCGATAACTTCAAGCGAGGATCTGAGAAATACTTTTGGTGGGTTTCCAAGCTCTTCTGTAAAACACGAAATTAAATGTATACTTTAATGCTAGCAATCGAATCCTTGAAATTTAAATTGCAATCTGACAGCACATCTCTCTCTTCTTTCTTCCATGTCTGATTGTCACCGCGACTATTAAAGATGCACGTTGAAATTTCAAAAGGACCTTTCGAACCTTTCAACCCCCAAGCGAGAAAAGTTCTGGAGAAGCCCTCATCTCGCCTGTGATTTGACACCATAATGTGCCTTAACATTTCATAATGGACGCGCTAATGCAAGCTAAAACGAGTCAGGAATAGGGAGGCAAATAATAAAAGAATAAAAAAAGAGGGGGGCGCACTAAAAATAAATAAACGGAAAAGATTAAAAAAACCCTCTCACCTCTCTTTCAAACCTTTCAAGAGTGATCCGGGCTAAAGTGCTTCCCGATTTAGGAAAATCTTTTAGTAAAATTAACGGAACTTTTAACAGACATCGCAATGAACTGGAGTCGAGCACTTTTTTCCACAGACACAGTGAATTCTGAGATTATTGGGAACGTTCGCGCGCCGAGCAAATTACTGAGAACTCGCATAGCACTTTTTAATAACTTTTCCGCTCGGAAATGACTCGGTTTGAGTTCGAAATCGTAAGCTGTTAAAAGGATAGAGTGATTGGAGGCGCTTTCGTAATGAAGATTAACTCCCTATTCGATGCCGAAAAAAGTGGGTATCAAAGGTTGGAGAGCCTCCCTTCGCTTCATTTCTGACTTCTTAATCTATGTTGCCAATGACTGCAGCTAAATGGAATGAAAAAATTTGCAACAAATTCTTTGATTGAACTACCATTAACCTCTCTCCTCCTATCATCGTCTCGATGAAGATCTGGTAATGAAGTTGACTCAACTTGTTGTCTTGCAGGGACCGGCCTGTTGCGTGCCCCCATTAAGCATCGGAAATGGATTTCGCTCATTCACGCATTTTTGTAGATGTTATTTACTGTAATAAATTGAGCAGAAATGTGGGAAAGTCTTCTGCACTGTTTCACATCACTTGGATTCTATTTTAGCGAAAAATTGAAATTGTGAAATTCAATGCATTTTTGGCTATAATGTGAGATTGAATTTCATCAGAAATGTTTGAAAATCTATTTTAACATCATAGAAAGAGATAAAAAGTTCCTGCACTTTCAAATACTTATTGGAATTTAAACTGAAGAATGGTAATTTGAAGATGAATGATTTAAACTTAAATCTTCTACATTTCACTCTACATCAAATGTGTTACAGTTTATTCAATATATTGTAAAATATGTGATGATCATTCATATAGTTAATTTGAATCTATTGAATATATTTAATTCTACAACTAAGCTTATTTAAAGTAGTATTCAGGCTGGCCACCGTAGCCCGGTTGGTAGAGCGTCATCCTCCTAACCGAAAGATAGCGAATTCTGCCCTCGTCTCGGCCAAAGATCGCCGTGTTGGTTAATGGCAGTCGGATCAAGTTAAATAAGTGGTGACTGCAAAGTACATCAAGTTCCCATACCTCTGGGGGTACTGAGTCAGTCTCTGATTTGGATTTAAATTCTGATTCGAGAATAGATGAATGAGTTCGACTGCCCCCTCAAAAGGGTTGTCTGTGTTCGAGAAAATTCCAAATTTCACCTTAACGGTGATCGTCAACAACGAAAGGCGCACACCTCTGCCTTCATTCGAAAGAGATACTCGCATTTGACTTGGTATGTCCAAAAGGCATTAGACCCACCACCACCAGTATTCAGGCGGAATTTAACCCTGGCCACTTTTCTTTAACAGCAAAACAAACAATACCTAATTGAAAATGTTCCACATCGAGTATGCAGCATAATATTAAGATTACGACAGCTTTGTAATCCAATATCTCAAACAAGTGAATTCTTCACCGAAAGAAATGAAGTATAGGTCTCTGCACACCTTTTGGTGTCTTTGCCACTATAGGGCCACCGACTACCAGTGCGCTAATATTTCTAGAATTTGACCAATGTCAACACTTATAATTTTTTAGTTTTTACCATCTTTACTATGATGGTCTGAAGAAAGTAATGCAGTGTAAAACATTTAAAAATAGTTTTATTTTTTTACAAAATATAGGCTTATTGTTCTTGCATATTGCGATGCATCGTGTTGAAGCACTTCAATCAAACAAGGGAGAACCATCACAGTCTTTACAGTATGCCACAAGTATGTAATAAAATTTTTTGCACTTGTTCTCTTTAGATGCGTTATAACACATTTCGTAAAATCTTAGCATTGTGTAGCATTACGAGATGTTTCTTTTTAATTCTTATTTTGTTTTCTTAGTTATATTTTTACTTGAGGAAATGTAAACCGCAATTTCATTATAATGTCATTTTATTAACATGTTCCGTACTGTATAGATCACCAGCGACTGGCATTCGTCTTGGAAAAAAATTATAACCTCTCAAAAGAGGGGTTACTCTTTCAAATTAATTCTGTAAAACAGGATTTTACGTCTTAATATATCTATTGTCGACAACATATCTATTGTATCTATTCAACAATACATGCACCACTTGATTTTAAAAAAATGATTGCGTCGTCTCAGACAAATCCCGAAAACTCGTGGTTTGCAATGAGTTAACTGTATAAGAAATTGTGTATAATAATAATAACAAATGTTCTCGCCTTTTCTGTCTTTATTAACATGGTATATGTATATTTATGCAATCTCATTTTTTTCTTTCGAAGGGGGGTGGGAGACAGGGGTTTGGAAGGGAGCTGCTGTATGCATTCAGTCTTCATTCTCGGTATTTGATTTATTAGTATGCCTTCGCCTTTCGGTCGTAGGTTAGGAGGACATATTTTCTTTATTCTGGTGATTCCTTAAGGGAGAGCCACTTGTTATTCATTAAATCTTTACTAGATAATAAAATATTAGATTGGTTCATAATTATTAGACGAAGTGACGGCGTTATTGAACCTTTGTTTATTATGAAAAATGAAACATAAAAATTCAACATTAACACTTTTAAATGATTGATCCGAAGGATAGTCAAAATCTATTTAAATAACCTGGGGATGGTTGAGCGGCCCACATTGAAGTTGTCAGCCAGCATTCGAGTTGTCCAGCTTTCGCCCTCTTCCATGACTGCCCAAAGTGCCACCGAAAACCGATGGCCAGCCTTTTGATAGCTTATCTTCCAAGCTAGTGTCACCATATTTGAAACGGGCGAATCGTTATCTGAAATCGACATTCGCTGATTGCACCTTCCCCTTAAGGTTCATTGAGATCGCGAATTGACTGATCTGCTTCCTTTCCTTACTCTCTTACAAATATGGGTATGATTATCGACATACATTTTTATAATCTAAAAGTAGAGGAATATTTTCATTCATAAATTTATAAAATATTGTCAATTTTTATTTAAATATAGCATTTTAAAGAAACGGCTGATGATTATGCACCAATCCAATATTAATCCCATGTTAACAAATTGACTGTCGCAATTGCGCCTGTGCGTTAAAAATAATATGTAATTGTACCAAACCATCTCTGTTATTAGATGACACCTTCTCTATTACAGTTAAAAGATAGCAAAGTAAGGGCCATCTAATTAGATAGACTGCGGGGATATCAAGGGTGGGTGGTGGCAGAGAACGTGTTAAGTATCATTGGTTCTTATCGTGAGCATGAAAATCTACTTGAAAAGGAATTGTCTGCTTGGGTGTCTTACGGCAAAACTAAGCGCATTAGACATCGATATCAGGCAAACACTTTTCCTGTCTCAAAATGGGATGACATCTTTCTTTTTTCATGCGGATAGGATTTTCCATTCGTTCTCGAGAACTAAACTCAAGTCAGCCAATACCTCACGAATGAGAATGGTTTTCGCGTATTCAGTTAAATTTGAAACCAATTTAGGACGTCACATGCTTTCTTATTCCATAAAATGTGCATTTAGTAAAAACGCGTAAGTTCCGAAATTTTAGGCAACTCGATTGGGCTTGTAGAATCTGACTCAATTTATAAACGAATGTCGATAAAAGTGAGAACATTTAAACAACAATATTAATCAACAGGGCTGAATTTAAAAAAAAATGAGTAACTGGAAGAATTTAAAAAGGAATTCAGAAGTAATTTAACGCAAAAATTAACAAAATTAATTCTGTTAACTCTGTTGTAGAAATTCTGTTCAGCAAAAAATTCTGTTTAAATTAAAAGTTACGATATTGTCCCAGTTTCAATGGTTATTAGGTTTTTAAAAAAGCAGTGAATTATATTGTTTGCTCTATTTAAATCTTGCCCTAAAGTTCATTTTGGTTTATCAGAGCAGTGTAAAACATCAAAGTGTAAAGTCGATATTAGTAATATCGGAGTTTTTTCGTAAAAGTCTAATAAATTTAACTGAATAGCTTAATTCATTATTAGTTTCCAAATGGCATATTTGTAATTATCAATTACAAACTTCTATAAAACAATATAAAGCTATTACCGGCTATTAACTGCGATGGGAAATCAGATATTGTTCAAATAAACTGAAATGAGCGAGCTGAAAATTGTTCACGGTATTTGTCAAAACTACAACTACTACTACAGGGTAATTGTGAATGAGATGCATAGAGTTTAGGTGAAACTCCATGGCAACGGTTGCAAAAGAGAGAACCCTTCAATCATTCTCTGAAATTTTGAGATAGCGGCTTTTGACAGTGATTGAAGAAACAAAAGAAAACGGCGACGTGTAAATAGAACTCAATTATGGTAGCAAGGTAGCGGTAGCTAGGCTTAAACAAAAATTCATAACTATCTTTGAATTTTAGTTACTATCAAAAGCACTTTTCTATCTTATCGATCAGTAAAAGATTTGTAAGTATTAGTTAGAAGGTTTATAGAAATTACTTTTGGAAACCTGAGGATAGAGTTTCTGAAAAAAGTGTGTTTAATTTTTTCTTTAGCGATTTCACTATTGGCGCTGCTGCTGATTTATGAGAAAAGAGGAATCTTTCCTCTCTAAGTGCAGATTTGCTCAACTGCGGGGATCCATTCTCGAGCATCAGTGATTTAGTGGGGGAAAATCTTCATCGCATCATTTTTACATTTCTGAAAACTATTGGATTTCAATATTACTTAAATATAAAGTCTTTTAAACTTGTTTACTGTGATAAAATTATCGTATTTGAAACTTTAAATTTCATAATTGAAAGGTTTTTCTTCAAAAAGGAGGTAGCTCCAATTATTGAAGTTTACAAAAAAACCGTAAAAAACCGTTTACAAATTCTAAATTCCAATTTGTACAAAAATTTGCCATTAGATCAATCTTATTAATTGTTCCTGCATATTATTACATTATTTACACTCAAAAATATATATTTCGGAAGAAGTGACATATGCTGGAGTGTTATTAGTGTTACCTCTTTCTTGTAGCCAAATAGATAGTCTATCTACCTTTATGAATAATATTTCACGATAAAACAATTTACTGTGATATTATCAATTATTTAAAGTAATCTAACAAGATCTATATATAGAGCTTGGCTTTAAAATAAGAATGAAAAATACATTTCAATGAATCATTTCACTCCCTCCCTGTAACTTGAGGCTCGTCGTCGGGTTGTGGGCCACCGTAGAAAGACATATCATTTTGTGACACGCATTTGCGATCTAGATCCATAACATCTTTATACATTAGGTTCTTTATTGGGAGGGTGTGGAAGTAAAAAGGCTGAATCTTGATTAACGTTAATGATGTGATATTTCGGATGTTGAACCTTCTTACTGTCTTGTTACAGTGTAGTCCAACACTCCCTCTTCACAATATGTTTCCTGCATTAATTTGGGATTTTTTGGAAGTAAAAACTCTATATTTCGTTACAAAATACTTTTTTCATTTTGTGAACCTCTGCATTGTTGTTCCTTTTCCTCCCCTTCCCTCATTAGAAATGATGCAAACCGTTTTCAGGAAGAATTATTTTAACAAAGAAAGTCATTCCTTGGGCAACATTTTAATAAACTTTTCACCCGTTTTTTCCATTACACCAGTATACTCACACGATAGAAGAACTATTTCTACTTTCTATGCCTTTTTCAGTGTTTCTGAATCTCCTATTGGTATAGAGAAATAGCAGTAGCGCCAGTAGCTATCTCTATATTACTACAGACTAATGAGACAAACCGCTCCATCGCTTGAGTAACGTGAGAACTAACGATTGGAGCTACATATTTTTGGCACCAAACGAACAAGATTTTGTTTTACCGCATGAGTTTTTAGTTTAAAACAGTTCCCTATGTTAGAGCTACATCCTTTTGGCAGCAAACCCTTCAATTACTGATATATTTTACCGCATTATTTGATCAGGCACCCCTTCTATACTATTGGTGCAGTTTGACCAAATCTGGCTTTTGCGCCAAAAAACAACCAAATTACCTGTAAAATTATCGGAGAACCCTTCCTATCAGGTAGATAATCTACAAGACATCTAATAACTCCTTAGATAATTTATTTTACCTATTTTTTCCCTCTTTTGAGTAGCTGATCATTTTATAGTTCATATTATTCCTCCCTTTTCATAAATAATGTATTAGAAATCATTAAGTACTTTCTAGATATTTCTTTTCTCTTTTTCCTTCCTATCTTTGCATAATCAATTTGTATCTAATTAATTTCTAAATTGTGTAATTCAGTTATATTTTACTCCATTCATATCTTCTGTATTATAGCAGCGAGTTGCAAACCATTGAACATTGGAAGTTAGGAAAAAAACTGCCCTTAATGTTTGAAAAAATTATGATTTATTAAGCGAAAACGTATGACAATGATCAGTATAAAGAGCGTAAATTTTTTATTAATCGTCTCAATTGAATTAAATGAAAGAATACAATTATTGATTCAGGCTTAATGCATCGCATTAATATTACTGCATAACTTATGCGAAAAAAATTTTACATCATATTTAAGCAAGTATGTTTGATGGCGTGCCTGATTTCTTTTTTCATTACATTATAATGCCATGTTAACTTATCGCTTGAGAGACAAAAAAAATTGGGAAAACATATTTTTATTTAAAAAAAGCTTCTTCTTATTTTTTTTCAATAAAAATTGTTCTATGAAATTTATATCTCAGGAAAGGAAATCTATTGAATGTTTTATTGAAAAAATACCATGATAATAGAATTGCAAGTGTAGTGACTAAAAGCAATATGATAACAAAGACATAGTCTACTAAAATTTTATGCCTGAATTATTTTTCCTCTGTAAAATGACTATTAGTTTAGCCTTTAGCCAAACCCAAATAACCTACAAAGAAATGAATGCGATTCAAACAAATTTCTGCCATTCCTTCAATATCTCAACGAAAGAAGCAACTTTAGTTTTAAACTTTCGAGTCGTTGGACTCAGTGTTTTAGTATTTGCATGGAAATTTATTAACGGAAGTGTTTTGGAAGTTCTTTGTGATCCGGTTTGGAATGGGCCCACCACACGCGCGGCAAGTTATTTATTTTGCCACTTATCTTTTGCAGAGCCCCCGAGGAGAGAATCTGGACATTAAAACGCACTCTCGTTAAAGAGATAAAGGAGCCGATAACACAAAACTTCCCAAAGACTCGTTCTTTCAGCCGAGAATGCAAGATAAATCCCCGACGCACTTTATAAACATTTTTGCCCGGGAATAAATCCCATTGTCACATCTCTGCAATGAACGGTGATGAATTTTTGAAAGGAATAATTTGTGACAGTGCGGTGGCGGAGGAATGAAGTAAAAAAGCAAAATTCAAGTCGATTCGAAATACATCATAAACAAAATTCAATCTGATTCTCTTTTGTTGTTTTGGACCCATTATATGTGTTACGGTACATTATCAAACTGCATCTGTACAATCAGTCTTGATGAATTTGTCTGGTGCCCCAATAAGTATTTGGGAGCAATTTTTAAGAATTCGACTTTCATTTTACCTTTTTTGAAATATATTCTATGTATTTTTCTATATTGTATATCTGTCTACATTATAAGTTGATGAAATTTCTGAGGAATGCTATTATATATTTGAAAATAAACATTTGTCCGTTATTGCTTTGAAAATATGCAGAAATTTTGCTTTGTATTTGTGGAATAGTATTTATTGGATGTTATTAATTTTTTTCAGATTTTTAATTTACGAATAATATAATCAGATATTTACCAATGCAAATGAAATTATAGCTACAGTTCAAGTAAAAATTGTTTTTGATGATTATTAATGTATATAACTAAACCGAAGGAAGTTTTTTTAAAAAAAGTATATATATTTTTTAATAGTATGAAATTAGATTAGTTCTGAAAAATATTATCTTCCTTCCAATACATACTGCCAAATATCATAACATAATGAAAAAAAATTACGATAAGGAAATAACTATCGTAACGAAATTACTTTTTATTGTGTTTGTCTTCATTATTTGAATTTTTCATGAATTATTAATTGTTAATATTAATTATATTGACAACGAACGGTTTTTCATCATAAATAGAGAAATACAATTTGTAATTACTCTGAAATTCTTCCATGGGGCAGAAATTTGATAATCATAGATATCGAGGCGATCATTTACTTCCCAATTTTTTTTTATTACGCTTCCTTTTTAAATGAATTTGCATTCTATTATTTATAATAATATAATTTCCAATGCTTTTTCGGATTGGAATAGTTTTTATCATAATTTAAAGAATGCAAATGAAAAGTTTAACTTATTTGTATGAGATAAGAAGTAAAAGTGACATTATATAATCTATACTTATAATAAAGCTCAATCTGTGTGTGTGAGTGTGTTGGCGCTCTACAGGCCAGACCGTTGGACCTACAGCTACCAAATTTGGGTACATGTATACCTTGGAGATCGGGAATGGGCACCTATGAGCCCTTTTTTCAAATTTTTAATAAGAATTCGAATTAATTAAAATTTAAGTGAAATTTCGACGTTTTACCGCTATAACTTCTGAAAATATTATCACACAATCATGGTTTTACATCAATTTAAAGAATAAAAAATTAGTATTCTAATGGTATTAGTGTTTTTAATGTATAGCTTAAGCTTCTATTTTTAACGAATTTTTAAAGAAATATTTTAACCATGTTTTTTAGCACGTGACTGTATAAAATAAAAGAAAACAATGACGGAAGTTAAAATGGAAAAAAAAACTATCATCGCAAATCAAATCTAAAGAAATGCAACTTTAGGCACGTGACTGGATAAAATAAAAGTAATATAAAATGTGTATCTTCAAAAAAATATAAATGCAAGGCAAAGGATTGTATGATCGTTTGCAATATTTAAATCATTAATTGAATAAATTATCTTTATTTATGCAGGATATGCATTCAAATTCCGGTCCAATGGCTAATTTGTAAAATATTATTAATAGGCATATATATTGTTTAATACTATTAATATGATCTAAATGAAGTAAATAATTACATTTTATGTAGCTTGAGTCAAACAATGCATTTATAAATAATGAGTTTTAGATTTCTTCATACTTTGCTCTGTGAGCCATATTTTACAAATTATTTTTTATTAATATTTTAAATAAAAGTTGCTACATCGATCAGTCTTCTAAATCAATAATTGAAACGGACTGATTTATAAAATTAAAGAATGTTATTAGAAAAACGTGCTCTTTTAGAACTTTCCGTCCATAATCATAAGGAAAATATTCATTTCAGGCCAATAAATACCCGGAATGACTTCAAGGCTAATGAATATGTGATTTAATTGAAAATTTTAGAAAGCATTACTCATGGCGAACCAGCTATTCGTCAAAGGCGGCTAGTCAGTTATAAAATCATTATTTGAAAAATGTGATATATTTCTCTGAATTTTATATTTTATACTGATTCCAATAAACTTAAATGGATACTAGCTACACGAAGATATATTTATTTATTTTGGAATTTTGATATTTTTCTCCGTTTTTTTAAAATATTAAAAGACATAGCAAATCTTTTCAGCCATTTAAATGAATATGGATCCATTTTCTTCACTTAAGAAAAGTATTTCTATTTGTATCTAGTATAAATTTTTGGAAGAAAATTGTTTGAAAATTTGCTTTACACAACTGGTTTTAAATACTTCCGAGTTTAAAACAAAAGGAGGAATGAAACTCACTGAAACTTATATTCCTTCATATTTTATTTTACCCACATTTCCTATATTTTTTACTTCCTACGATTACTTCACTCTCTCTCTCTTTATATATATATATATATATACAGTAATAGTCCTGCTCCATGTATAGAAAGAAAAATGGAAAATTTAAGGAAATTCGCTTTTATTTGGCCACTTAATATTGTGATTGTTATATGTATATACATATTTCTATTAATTGTGATTTTTCTATGAAAATACATATTTCTATTAATTGTAATTATTTAATAAAAAATTTCTCTGTTAATTTAAGTAGGAATTGACGCAATTCTTTTTACATTACTAGTTTTAAATCGAAAAAAAAGAAACATAAAAATAGGATATGACATGTGGATTTGTTTTTTCCTGTATTAAGTCCATTTGCGTGGTCAAATGACATTTACAGGATTTAAAATTCTTCTTATTTTGTTTCCAATAATTCTAAACTTCATCAGAATTATAGTATTTAACTTACTATGCCATTAATATTATATAATATATACGATATTACGTATTTTGTATAACATTGAGAATTTTCTTTTTGATATTGGAGAAAATCCATCTGAATAACCGTCATAATTGTGTGTTAAAAATCCTGAATTTAACTTAGTTGTTTTGATTCACATTAGCCAACAATTGCATTTTTCAAATATTCGCTATTTCGCAAGTTAACTTTTAAAAAAATATCATATATTTTTCTGTTTAGCGTTGTTGCATTGTGATGATGATCCATAAAAAAGGCATTTGTTGAACAATAGTTTTCTGATAGTTATAGTAATAGAAAACTGATTTTCATTTACTTAAAAACTATAAAACGGATATAAAAATAGCTTATAATTGTTGGCAATATTCGTAATCATGCAGATTTACTTGTGTTAACGGCTAATCGTTCCTGACGTCATTGCAGCGTGCTTGTTGCTTATTTGTCATGACGTCGGAGGCGATTGCATATAAAAAGGTATTTTTCTCTTCAAAGAGAGGCCCGTGAAGAAGAGACCAAAAATATTTTGTTAGTTATTATTTTCTTTAGTTTTGCTAATTGCCCCAAGTGTTGATCTTGATTTTATTTGATGTCTGCAATACATTTTAAAACTTACTTTACTGCTGCTTATTGTGCTGTTATTGCTTTTACTGAATAAGCGTTTCTCTGCATTAAAACTCTGGTCACCGTCTAATTTCCGACAACATAATAACTTATGAATTTAAATACTAAAAAGGAAAAACCATTTGATTCAATTAAATCATATCTAATTATATAATTCATTCGTGGTAGAGCATGAACGAAATTTAAGATAAAAAAAGTTTCATGAGTAATTATTGATGAAATTTTTTTTAAAAAACCCACAAAGTTTTCTGCACATGATAAACGACTACTAACCAAACATTTGCAACCCTTTACATACTAAAACCAACGTTCATTTTCCATGCTGTTTAACTCTCCATATCAGTAAACGCATGGTGGCGAGAACGTCACACAATATCAATAATAAACCTTCTTCCCTCGAATTTCTACCAGGTAAAAAAAAGTGAAAACAAAAATACTCAAATACCGAAAGGCATAAAAACAAAATAAAAAAAGAAACGATGGTAAAAAATAGTAGAGGGGAAAAATACTAAAAAAGCTCAGAAAAACAACAACAAGAAGAAGAGGGAAAAAAAGAGCGAAAAAAAATTAAACTGGGAGATCCAAGCTCTCTTCTCCACCCTTTTCTATCCATTCATTTTTAGTCTCTACACACACACATAAACACAGGACAGGGCGGTTGGATGTATGAGTTCGTCTGTTAATCTGGGGCGTCGAGAAAGAGGGGGTGCAGGGGCTGAGAAGAGAAGGGGCGGTTCTCGGCAGCGAGAAAAGGGCGAGTATGAATTCTGTGGCTGCAGCCTCCAAGGTAATTGAAGGCGACGCGAGGAATTTTAGTCTTGCATGAGAGAGCTTATTGGCAACGCCTATGTTCTAGCCTGCCGTCCCGGCCACCTTGCTCACCGCCCCTACCACCTTCTTTACAACCTCTGGAGGTATAGCTTATTAAGGGAAAAATAATCTTTCCACGGCGGCGAATTTAAAAACGTTTTCTCTCTGGCTCCCAGGGTTGGGGAATGTTCCAGAATGCACCGAAAGCATAAATACACCGACCCTACCTCTTCGTGGTGCCCGCCACGGATTAACAGGCAGCTTGTACACAAATGGGGTTTTACTTTACCTGTGCAAATGGGATGGTTGTTCTTTGAGTTTATTTTGCGGGAAGGGTACACCACTCGAGAGTTGGAAACAGTGTACGAGTTGAGGTTTAAATTGCACCAGCAATTCTGGTGGTGGTTCGGATTTAAGAACGTTTTGGTAATTTATGCGCCTCAAATTGGGCAGGATTACTTAAGTAGCGGAGATTTAATGTACTGTTGGCCGGGAATGGCGGTTTTGATGTATATATACAGCGAAAGTGGAGCCACTGGCAGCGAAGGAAAAATAGAACAAAAATGACCGCATTTGGTGGTGAAATATTTGCTGCTCTGAAGTTAATGAAGATGGTTGAGCAAATGGTCATGGCAGAAAGGGCCATGGAATGCGGAGTTTAGAATTGGAAGTGTTTCATTATTTTGAGAAGGATTTTTGTCGGGTCCCATAGAAATAGAAGCATTGGATAGAAAATGTTTCTGATGCTGCGTCGGTCTGCTTTGTTTCTTAGACTGAACGAGGACTGCTTTTTATATTCACACCTAAACGATAAGAACGAGATACAAAGATGAAAAATACGAGAAAGAATTATTTTGTATAATTGTCTTATAATCTCGTGATTTTAAATATTTAATATATTAATTGAACGTGCATTTTTTATGTATTACTTAAATAAAAGATTTATTTTAAATAAAAGTTTATGAAGTGCAAGCTCTGATTAGAGAGTACAAATCATTTGATCAGAATTAAATTTATTGTATCTAAAATACATTAGTTATTATAATAGAAATATTTGAATATTCGACATCAAAATGTTTAATGTGTAGCAATAAATTACATGTAGTTGTATCGAGATATTCCATCTTTAATTCTGCATAATGTCAGTGGATGATTACAAGCTATTATGGTAATACTTATACTTACGGTATACTATATTTATATGGTATACTATATAGTATACGATATTTTTGGTATACAAGCTATTATGGATATTCCTTTTAGGGAAGGTGCTGCTTCAAGTAGGGTGTTATGCTAAAATTTTAAATAGAAATATTTTAAGATCCTTTGCAGGCGATTCTGCGATTAGAAATATTAAAATACTATTGCTGTTGTTATGTAGAGTATTAAGAATGGGTAATGCAGGACTGTCATTCTTGAAATTGACTTGTGTTATTAATAAAGATGAAAAAGTTACAAGGTTATGATAATTTCAGCACATGTTTGATTCAAGGCGTTACTAGCATTAGCATATACATGTAATTACATAATAACACACAAAAGTAACTCTCGTTCTATTCAGTGATTTAAATTTAAATACATAATTAGCGAGATTGTTTGTAACAATCATTGTGAATGTCATTATATACTTCATATAAAGGATTGTTATGGAATTAATAGCAGAAAATATTGATAGGACTACATTTCTACTTTTTCGTATACGAGGTACAGAAAGTGTAATGTAATTTTCGAAAAAATTTGAACTCGAGATTTTGAAGAATCTCGACATTTTAGAGATTCTCTGAATTCGAAAGACACATTTTTGCATTTTTTTTCTGTTTGTCTGTCTGCAATAATTCTTTAAAATTTTTTGCGCTTAATGGATGACTTTTGTTCTATGGCCTTTTCACTAAATTTATGGATTTCTAACAAATTTCCTGCAAAATATTTTTAGAGGAAAATTTTTTGAATATAAATTAATTACAAAACAAAAAGAGACAGATGGTTAAAATTCAGGATGCAATAAATATCAAATTTTGGGCTAAATATAACAAGGAGTTGACCGTTTATCCACCAATACTTGTAGAAATACGTAACAAAGACAATTCGAAAATGTAATAAGCATATCGAATAGATGCATCATTTTGTGATTGCAGTTGTAGTTTAGCTTCAATCGGTTGGAAAAATGTGCCTTAAATAAAAATTCAATTTTAGTATACTTTTAACCACATGCTAGGGATTAATCGCCCAAAACCTCTACCAAAGATCACACCACAAACTAAAAAAAACGCTAAATTTACCACAGATGTTTTGTAACTATTGTTCATCATGCACTAGGATAGAAACGTTCGTAATCTCTATTAGAGAATATGTGAGAAAGTTTTGGGAAGAGCAACCCCGCTGATGTTTTTTATATACTGTTATAAGCTTCCTTTTCTCCGAAGAAATATTCAGCTGTTGAGTTTCAGTCTTCGTTTTAGAGTATTTTTTTTTTCATTTTATCGGCTTAAGCCTTAGACCATTCTTTGGAAATTAGATTTATGTATAGAGCTCATTTATCTAAGTTTTGGAAGAGAGCTATTGGCTCAGAATACGTTATGAAAAGTTAGCGGAAAAAAAAAGGTTTAAAGTTTGCTTATATTGTAATATTTTATGCATTAATGCGATACCAAAAGAAACACACTCGTATATATATATATATAAACATCATTGAGAGGATAATAAAAGTTGTATTTTTTTTATAGAATAATGAACATAATCATTCTTTAAATACTTTTCAAATCTTTATTATCTAAAACAGACAAAAAAGGATCATTTTTATGAATTGTTGCTGTTTACTAATCCCACTTGAATTTTTGTATTCACAAATTAACATATTTCACAATTAATTAAACGCAGTAATAAAGAATTTTTTTAATACACCCATCGAATAATTTCTTAAAAAGAATATCTTGACTTAATAAGGTGGAAAAATGAACGCATTTTTCAGAATTTCTTAATTAAAATATTTTGAAAGGCCTTTTAAAAAGAATATAATTTTCAGCATCAAGTGCATTGCTATTTAGCAGAAAACTTTGCTAACCTAAAGAAAATTGATGTTACTTAAAAAGGTATAAAGATATAAAATATTTATCAATCCGGTTCTTTATTTCTATTATACAGTATTTCAAGCTATCTTTTATAATGTATGACAAAGATGCATCTTATTATATTTATTAATTGAATTATATTAATTGGATTCACAATTGAAAGTACAATTCCTTTAAATTTTCTTTTTTAATGTTTTAATCAGCGCTTTGCTTGATATTTTAACGTCGCATTTTTCAATTCTTACTATCAGTTGACACTCTCCCTATGTATATATATATATATCTTGTTCAAATTTTCAATCATTAATAAAATACTTTTTATTCATCCGCTAAAGTTCAAATACTTTTTTGTAAGCTTGTTAACTTTTTTAAAAGATTAATTCATTAATTTAATTTTTCCAGTAATTTCGGTCTCCAAATTTATCGTCAAATCGTGAAATTGTTGCCAATTATCTTTGATAAATGTGGGATCTGAATAATAAATTTCTTTTACATTCCTTGTTATTTGTTAAAGCATGCATATTTTAAATTCAATATTAAAAGGATTACGGACAATGTTAATAGAGCTGAGATTTTACTTCCTATTTGTGAAGCTGTAATACATCAGATATAAGAAAAGCGCAAGACATCGATTAACGTAGGCGGATTTTAAAGTTTCATTTTTTAAGTTGCATTTATTATTAATTTATTTTTGATTGTCTTCTTTTAAGATAATTTGATCTAAATAATTCCCCGATAACTCATATCAAATCATTTATAGTTTATCGTAAATTTATTTTTAAATTAGGAAACTTTTACTAAAACCTAATATAAGCGTAAAATGCTTTGGATCATTAACTCATAAAGATATACATATATATGTTATGATATACATACTATAACTTCAATTGTAATTATTTTCCTAATTTTTATCTCAATTTAGCCCATATTAACTTCATTCTTTTATTTCCTGATCCCATGCTACTAATTTTTCTATCTAACTAATTTAACAGAAGCTTTGTAAAATTGCTGCTGAATCGGCTAAAAGCCTACAATTTCCCTCACTCTTATTGAAGGGACAAAATGCCACAGACATGACAAATTCTTTTTAAAAGATCCCTCTCTTTCCCTTTTCTGGTTTGCGCGTCTCTATCTAATCATTATATTAATGATGATGGGGAAATATTTTCCCTAACGATATCTCATCTTATATAAGGCGAGAGATAAAATTTTCATTAGATTTATCTCATTTTGCACTGTGTTGTGTGTCCTCGACGCTTCTGCTTTTGCATAATGAGCGCCTCCCTCGAATTAAATAAGAGGCGGAAGTCTCTTTAAAACAATATATATATATATATCAATATTTCTCTCTATATATAATATATATAGAAATATTTTTTAGAAACATTCAATTTGAAAACCGGTTTTTCAAAAAGTTTGAAAAGTTCAAAAAATTTCAAAAAGGTTTTATAGAGTGCCAATTTAGGCAAGGAAATATTACGTATCTTTTTAAAAAGATGTGCATGTGTTAAGGATTTTTATCCTTTCTTTCCTAGTGTGGGAACGAAGGAGTCGGCAATTTTGTCAATCGTGTGTTAGAAATAATTAAATTAAGAAACGGGAATCTTAGATCATGAAATAAGAGAACAGATTAGAATGAAGTTAACAGGCTAATTTAAAATAAAATATTAGGGAAATATGATTTATATATATATATATATATATGTCTGTATGTATGTATGTATATATATGGGAGGAGGAGTATAGATATATTCCTATATATTTAAAATGAAATATATATATATATATATTTAGATACTGTAGTTAATTTAATATATTGAGCATAAGACTCTAGAGTAAGCTTCTTTGACACCGTCGGAATTTCATGTGCCTTGACATGCATCAATTAATATTATCAATATTATTATTTTGGTGAAATATCCATCAATTTTAGACTGAAATTCCCTTGCTTTAGTAAAATTTGAGAATACATGAATGGGAAAAGTATATCGCCGTAACCCATTAACCTTTGGCGATTAAGCGACAAGAGCGGGGAAACAACACCAGCATTAAAAAAACCCTTCATCTTTCCTAAAGAAGAAAAAGTTCACCTAATCAATGGCACAAAAACAACAGTTACCCCATTCCACCCCTTTACCGCTCACCCCCCCCCCCTCCCACCTCAATAAACGCGGAGCGGATGGCATGATGATGAAGGGGGAAAAAAAAACCAAGACGGGCAAAAAAAATAAGAATGGAGAGAGGAAGGGGGGAGGGCACCTGGCCAGCCAATGAAAGCATCGTGGAAGACTGAAGCGGGATTATTGAAAAGTTAGTGGCAACAGAGATAAGAAACAATGCGTTTTTAGAGTCGGGTTCAGTTGTTTGTGCCGGGGGTCTACTCGTTTCTTTTGTTCTTTGGCAGTGGAAAAAAGAAAAAACCTGGATGAAGAAGAAATAAGACAGCGGAGGATCGATAGTGCAATGGTATTTTGATCGCTTCTCTGATTCGAGTCGGTTGATCTGTGGTATTGATCATCACTATTCATCAGGATGATTTCTATGCACCTGCTGTCGATTATTTCCCGAATAGAGGACGATTATGTTAATAAAGGGTGGATTGCTTAATAGATAGAGGACACATAAATATGATTGGACAATAACAAAGGATGATAAGCATTGGGAAATACTGGCGAAATCATGGATTATAATATCACTACATTCATAATTTGAGGCGTTCCTGCTATAGTTATACCGCGTCTTCTCTGTGTTTTGGGCATCCTGGGTTCGAGTCCCGATTCGGGAATGATTTTTCTTCTTCTTTTATGTCTCTGAGATATGTGAATGTGCCTCCCTCCCTTAAAAAGAGGTTGTGCAAGCAAATGTGATGCGTTAGTAGCTAAGACGTACTCTTAGGTCTAGTTGGAGCTACTAAAAGCGAGAGCACAGTATTAACATTCAGGATTTTTCGATAAGCAAAAGCCAGGAAGAATAAGTAGAAATACAGAGATTAATATATTTTATTTTTTGGGCACCTATAACTTCGCATTATTAACTTAAAAAGAAATTTCAAAGCTGTGTGCTTTATAAATTTAAGGTAATGTTTTTTAAAATATTCTAATAAAATTATCTCATTTGATTGTTAATAGGAAATATATTTGTAAATTAGATGGAGAAATGGATTGGAAAGTGCATGTTTCAAGTATATTTTTGTCATTAAAAGATCCTTAAACGCTTTAAATGAATAATTTACCTGTCCATGATTTCATGATACATAGTTTGAGTTCTTGAAAAAAAATCCTAATTTGATTTCTATTGTCTCTTCACAGCCTGTTAATTTAGATAAAAATGACTTAATTTAGCTGTGAGGACTTGCAAATTTTTTTTCTGTTTTGCTTTTAATTCCACATTCAATTCAATATTTCAGAATATTCTGCCCAAATAGTAGGTTTATTATCTTGATTTATGTGGTAGTATGTTCATAATTTTTCTTTATAACTCATTATCGTCGCACTAACACCTTAGAATTAACAAAACTCACAAACACTAATGTTGTAACTCTGACAGCAGCATTTAAGGCTTTTTAAAACACGGTTTATGCATAACATTTGTAAATAAATTCATATTATTGCATTTATAAGTGCATTAAATACTATAATGGGGTACATAAGACCGTCTGTCCAGAAAAGTAAAGTTGCCAAAAAATAAAATGTAAAGAAGACGAGCTTTTAGTTTGCATAAATCGTAAGAAAGTAACAGTAAATTATTAAGTAATAATGGATTGAAAATCGAATAATATTCGCAACTTTGAAGTTTCATTTTTTAAAAATGGTTTCCAATTTTATTTTCCTTTCCTTTCTTTTTTTTACATTATTTTTAACTTTCAAGAATATTATAATATCAAATAACAACGATTTAAAATAAATATTGTTGTCTGAGCTTTACGCTTTACAAACCTCAAATGTAATTTTATTTTAAATTCTTGTCGACATAATATTTTTGTATTTCAAGAAATTTCTCCCTGCATTATATACGCACAAACAACATTAAAACAAAATCTGCTCTACAAGAAGAAACCAGTTCCCTCTTACAGAGAGAGAAAATCTCCGACTGTCGTTGCACAAACCTCTGTTCAATTTTACAAGAAATCCTGGGATCTGGCGTTACATCAAGTCCACAGTGGAGCTTGTTTGTTTCTTTAAAAGAACCATTCGTCATCGTCTCTTTGTGTATTCACTGTTTTTATACAGGAGCCCATATTTCCTCTATGCTTGTCTACAGTGGGAGATATGATTCATCATTTGTCTGTTTGCAGTACGAAGTAGGTCAGCAGGAGTCTTTGATTTCTGTTAGGTTGTGAGTTTTATTTATTTGGGAGATGCAGCAGGGGCAGGGAGCAAAGTTTATTTTTGAAAATCTCCCTCATGTAGGTGAAAAATATTTTTTTTTCATTTTTAATTTATGCATAAAGCGTATAAAAAGTATTTTCTTATTTGCTATGAAAAGGATCGCTGTTGTTAAGGGCTTCTTAATGTTTTTAGCGTTCTAAGACAGAAATAAGATATCTGATAACGAAGCAACTTATTATGAATTTTTCTTTTATTTTTAAGAAATACCTAATTAATTATTTTTTTAAGGTTTGAGTATTAAATATTGATAAATTCGAAAGTTCAAATTAAGCTATTTTGCTATATTATAAATGAATCATGAACTAATTGGAATTCAAGAACGTTCCAGTGGGTTGTAAATGGATTAATACGGTAGAGCAATACGAATACAAACCATCTTATCTTAATAAATTTTAGTAAAATCCAAGTGATTCAATTTTATTTTTTAATTTTTTTTATTAAATTATAAAGGTTCTAAGGTATAGATAGAGTTCCAACATTTTGAACTTAAAATTTTTCATTTCTATAATATAAACATATTTTTATTTAATCTTCAATTTGATTTTGATTCTAGTTTATTCCTTCTTATAGATGGGATCAATATTCACATGATGCACGTTGCTAGATTTTTTTTCTTTAAAGAATCCTTTGAGAATCAGCGGAATTGCTAGGTTTCCGAAAGCTTTCGTCAAAGCTTTACTTTTCAAAACTTTGTCTTTCTCCACCAACATAAATTTATCGACATTGATTAAGGCCAAGAATACCTCAAACGGCATGGGTGAATAATAGCAACGGAATATTGATCTTTGACAAAAATCTAACATTTTCACAGAGTCTGTAGAAACAATATGTAATTTTAATGCCTTTTTCTGATCAACTAGAACTAAAATTAATGCTAATTTTTTCACTCGGTCATATTCCGAATACAGTAATTTATGTCATTGCATTTATGAACTATCGTGTTTACATGTTGTTTGAAGCATGTAGAGGCAGACGGTCAATCATTTGACAAATTTGGCTCAAAATGTAATAAAAATCTGCATTTTAAATGCTTAATCTG
>JAPMOQ010006428.1:660490-685948 GCA_026543055.1 Argiope trifasciata | reverse complement strand
AAAAATTTATTTTCGATCAATATGAAGAAATGTGGGCATCCTTCAAAATCCTCCAGGTCGAATATTTGATTAGCACAATTTTTTCTCTTTACTTCATATACGAGAAAATAATAATAATAATAAAAAAGATTGTATAAGGCATAAAAAAGGGTAATGGTAAAAATATAGACGCATTCTATGAAGCGCTTGGAATTCATGGTCAAAAATACAGTTTTTTCTGATAATTGCATTAGCTCTACTGGTGTGCAAACCAATTATAGAATTTGATAGTTGTTCTTTCTTGTTTGTGTGAAATTTATTCGAAGTCAGTAAATATTTTCAGAAAAATGTCTCAGTTTCTAAAAACTTTTGAATAATGTAATTACATTTCGTTAAAACTTAATTTGATCTGTTTACAAATCAAACTTCTAAAATATGAAATTTTAGGAGTTTGATTTGTAATTCGAATATCATTCATTTTCATTTATCATTTTTTTATATTTTCGAATATCATTCAAAAAATTCGAATATCATTCCTTTTCTGGAAATAGCCATGATTTATAGTAAACACTGAAGTTGCCTAAAGATTAAAAAGTCTAACTGATACGTCAATATTCTATCAGTTTTGAAGAGTGGTGAATTCTTGCGCGTATTTAATATTAAATTATTTCTTGCTATTCAGTAATATTTATTTTAAATAACATGAAATTACATTTCATTTAATCATGAAATTTGCTTTCAGAGGAAATTTGATATATTTGTCTGTTTATCGCAATACCAACACAACTTTTGAAGAAGTATGGTTTCTATCCAAAATGAATAGAAATTTTCCAAATTGATTTGATACAGTGATTTTTATGGAATGGGATGATTCAGTTCGTCTTTTTTTTTAATTCTGGGATAAAGCATTCAACCTTTAATCTACAAGTTGCAGACTCGCGTCTAAAAAGCATTTATAATGATGTGTTTATCTGTGAATATCAGAAAACGCACTTAGAATAATATTTGTTTAGAAGGGAACACGATATTAAAAATCGCAGGAAAATAGATTGATGAAATTTAATACTTTTCTTCCCAACAAAGTTAATGATGACACAAAATATTGAACGAATTCTGTCCGCAAGGAATCTGCATACTTGCCTGTCTGCTTACACGTGAATAAAATAACGCAGATAAACAAGGCAAAAAACGTTGAACTGAATGGACGAAATTTAAAAAATGATTTTATTGTACATCTATATGAAAATTCGGATCAATTACTTGAAAGGATTTACTTCTTGTGAGGTTTTTGCGTCCATTAATGAGAACCTGATAATTTATGAGCACATATATGAAATTCAGTTTTTGCTTTTTTAAATTTCATTAAATTTTGGATGAAGTCCATGAAAAGACGTAGGTATAAAATCCATACTTGATTTTTGACGATACCCCATTTTCTTTGTTTCATAATTTGTCAAAAGGGCCATTTTGTTAAATAAATGTACGCGGATGGGCATACTATTTCATCTAATTTTGGATGCAGTCCATCAAAGGACGTAGGTATAAAATGCATACATGATATTTTCCGTTCTGTTTTATAATTTACGCAAAAAGCGCTATGTGTTAGTAATGCGTAAGTAAGTGTATGGGAAAGTCGACTGTAGGGTACGATCTCATCAAATTTTGGGCTCAGTCCGTTGAAAGAAGGAGTTGTAAAAAGAATGCAATTCTCCTCTGTGTTATCTAATTCATACAAATTGCGCCATACTGTTAAGTAAGTTAATATGGTAAATATACAAGGAATAATAAGAGAGCATACTACATCATCCTCATCGTCATTCGATGCAGTTTGTCATAGGACATTGGTTTGAAATGTATATCCGATTTTCCCAGCTATGTTGCATAACTTATGCGCTTTATTGTTGAGTAAGTAAATGTAAGTAAATAAGTAAATGCCCTTAGATCTTTTGTATTTAACTTTTTTGATCAAGGAGAAGCTTGTTTGAAAATATTACTAACTGTTTAAAAACAATATTTAGACAATTTGACAATAATTTTGTATTATAACTTAAAAAGTACGTATATATTTCTTACCCTTGTGAGGATAATCAATGAATTAAGGTCGGGAACCTTATAGGAAAAAGTGTAAGTCAGTAATATGTAGAAAACTACAAATGACAAATCACCTATAAGTGATGCAAATTGGTCTCTTATATGTATTATAATATTCCTGAAACTTGTTAATTTTAGATTTAAATATAATTTTAATGAATAAGGTATCAGTTTTAAGATTTAAAACTAAATTTTGTTGAAATACATCAATTATTTTTAGTGCATTGGGAATATATCAAAAATAATTTTTAACCTACAGTAATTTTTTATATGTATCGTGCTCCTTATCTTTTATTGGCAACTAAAATCATGGGATTTCAGAGTCTAAATTTTTTTGGGTGCATTGTGCATGCTTTTATAAGTAGGCGCTAGTATTTCAATTTGAGTTTACGTTTGATTATGGATCAAAATTATAAGATCATGACCATTTTTTAGGTTAATCTAATAGACGACCAGCCTTTAATCTTTTTGCCTGGTTTAGCAGCTACTCATAATGTATTGTGGACAGATTCGTATTTTAACAAATCTTGCTCATAATCAATATAACTATAAACATTGAATAAATTGAGGGAAATTTCTTGTTTTTGTTCTTTAAATTCATCAACATCTTTCTTCATCATCATCAAATTCATCAAAAATCTATTACTCATATTAGTCACTTATTTACGATATAAAATTCAGAAAATACTGAGGGTTAATTTTAAGTAGGGGATTGCAATATCGAACCAAAAGTTCAGTCCTAGTAGTCGGTATTTTTTAGATCTGGTTTTAATACTGATCATAGAAATGTTAGAAAAAGAACGAAAACAATGGCATTTTTATTGCCAGTTGTGTTCGAGAGAGTAAAATATCTCAACAAAATTATATATTATAACAATATATAAGAAATAAAAAAGTAAAGCAACATCTTATTTATGTGAATAAAAAAGTGCAAATATCACTCTTCAGTCTGTGGTACTATTATAAATTTTTGAAATGTTATCTTAAGAAACATAATGCATCCATTGTACTGTCATTAAACCTGGAACGTAATTTTGGGGGAAAAAAATACTAACTGTCAATAACGCTCGTTTCGGCATCTACTCTGGTTGGTGATACTGTTAGCTATGCGCGATATATTTTTTCCAATTATTTACCTCATCCTCAGTCCCTCATCTTCAAATGAATCGGTTTGTTGTTGGATGATTTTGGATATAGCTGCTTTCTGTATTGTATTTTGGTTTGTAAAATTTCTTTTTCTTTATTACCAATTCTATTTTTCGCTCAATAGACGATTCCTTTTCGCTATCGACATTAGAGTCATCATAATATACGATAACTGTACCGAATTCTTCTGAATGTGGATAGGTCTGTGGCTAAAGTTTTTTTTAAAAAATATTTACTATAAACTTGATCAGATTTGAAATTGTTTGTCTCTTTTCTTCTTTTTCCTTTTCATTTTAAAAATCATTATTATTATGTTAATACCGTAAGATATTTCTATTTCGGTACGCTTTTCTTTTGCGCGATTTTTCAATGCAATATATAATTCTTCAGTTAGTGATGTGTGCTGTTCTTTCAGTGACAGCTACATGAAATTTGTTGTTGCAATGACTGTCAATAAATATGAATCTCTCCAACATAATACCTCAGCATCCAGTTTTATCGGGAGTAGAGTTGATACAGTTCTGAATATTAAGTCAAAACCATTTAAAAATTTCTAGTAAAAACCGAAAAACATGGTATTTAAATTTGTGAATACCGGTATTACAAAATAGTCCAAATGGCTCAAAATACCAGTATTAGTTACTCTGGTATTATAATCTCTAATCCTAAGTAATTAAATATTTTATTTCAGTGATTATGGAAGGTCGAAACAATATTAGAATTCGTATTACCATTAAAATAATACCTGGTTATTTCTAAAGACAATTTTAGAAAATACTTCTAAGAATATTTTTTCTGCAATACATATTAATCCTATTTCTGAAGTATTAATTCTGCAAGGTAGCTTTGCATTATGTGGATAATTAAGAAATTCCTTCATATTAATTGCATCAAATTTATTTTTTTCTTTTTAATGAAGATGAAAAGTAGATACATTACATACACAAATAAATCATTATTTCATAAAACTACAATTTTTTAAAAAATATTTCACATTGTACATCGAACGATTAAAATTATCAATTTAGTTTTGAAATTATTGCAGAATCCACCAGTTTGATTAATTAACTGTGCTATCTAAAAAGTGAGTTATTTCAAATTGGTAAGATTTCTGCACTCTGTTAGTACTCATATGAAGGAAAAAAAGTATGATTTAAATTAAATAGTAAATAAAATTATTATATGGTTGCGTAATTATACTTAATAGATTTATTGAAGCCACCAAAAAGCAGTTAATCAGTTTTTTTTGTTTATGTAAAAAGTTTTAATCATAATTTATGATATAATATACTTCATGTTTTGATTTAAAATGATTTTGCGAATAACAAAATTTGTAATAGTTTTTTTTTTTGGTAATTTTTTTAAAAAATTACGATACCCAGATTTTATATGCGAAATGTAGTAAATGCTTTAACAACTTCTTCCCAATCAATGAAAATAAATAACTGTATATTTCATATTTCAATATCAACTGTATATTTCATTTACAAATATGATTTCCGAACTCTGGAATAAAAATGTAAAAAATACAGCAAAAGTTTTTTCAATTCATTTTTCAAAGTGCTAACAGTCGAAATACTTAAAGTGAATTTTTTCTTAAAATACAATCAGAACAAGCGTTATGTATATATTAATTTTGTTTCAGTGAAATACATTAAAACTAATCACACTGAAAAATATGGACTATTTGAATAAATATTTATGATAGAAAATTACTCCATTTTCAAGTATTATAAATGAAAAAAAGTAAAATAAAAATGTATAAATCAAATCTAGATACAGCTGTGATGGCAAAGAGCTGGAGAATTTTTAAAATTAGAAAACCATTTAGTCAGAGTCGCGAAACAATTGTTATCTTTCTGAACCTAACAAATAAGCAACGAATAAACAATCTGAGTTTCGTTTGAAGACAAAAAGCATTAAGTGTGAAACGTTTTAATAGCTTAGTTGATTAAAAAAATAACAATCTTTGCCATATACCATTGCATTAAATCAACAGAATCTTTCAAAAACTATATTTGTTTCTATTGACAAAATGGAGGGAAAAAACTTGATTTGTTTTGCTCAAGAGCAATTAAAAATTGTAATTTAAAGTTTAACTTAAGTTGTGAAAAAAACTTATTTAAAACATGAAAAAAAATTATTGCTATGTAGTTAGCAAATTTATTTCCTTCGAAGTTTTTCTTCAAAACCTTTAAAATGTTTGAAACAAGTTTTCCTGGGTAAAAGTATTAAAAACTCTACTATTATAAAAGAACGAATCTTGTTTCCTAATTTACAAAGGAAATGTACATTAATTTGGTCTTAAAAAACTTCGAAAAGCTGGGTACGAAATAAAAATGTCTTTATAATGTAGCATTAGAAACAATACTGACTTTTATTAAACAAACACTTATTGTTTGTGATGAATATTATTTGTATACAACCGAATATTTATAAATTATTCTTTTCTTAAACAAAAACACGCTAAGGTGTTTCTAACAAAGAAGTTTTTCATTCCTTTGCGTATTCGAATCTATGTTTTTTATATCAGAAACCGTAGAAATTAGCGCTAAAGTTTTTCAGCTCAATATTACTTTTAAATTGTGGTATAAAACCGCAAAATACGTCCGCAATTAATTCTTTTGTTTTAGTAGGATGAGAAAAATGAATAGGTTCTGATGATAAAACAATAGCTTGAATTTTTTTTAGAATCCGAACAATCGTTTCAGTTGACAATTCTGTAGATCAAAAAGAAGTAATTATTTCCGGCAGACTAATTAGAGTAAAGTTTACTTAAAGCTCCTATTACGTGCAAAAAACTGTTAGATTCGAACTTTTGACGGTGGTAATTGAAATCAACTTAAATGCTTAGAATAATACTAATCCCTTAAGAACGGTGTAACTTTTAATTTGAACTTATTCAAGGGATTATTTTCATTTCAGCACGAGCTATCTATGCTACCCCGCTTTTTCTTTGTCATTTTGCCCATAATTAAATAAATAAAATGTTACATAATACTTCAATAGATTCTAATTTTTTGTCCCTCAAATTCTATGAAAATCAGAAGACAAATAAAAGGATTCCGAATATTTTACAAAATATTAATGCGTAATTTTGATATAAGAATACATTTATGGATTAAAAAAGGGAATGTATTCCTATTAAATGAAGAACAGGTATAATTAGAATATTTGTTATGTTATGTTTCAGAAAAAATTTAGATAAAATCGGCGATGTTTTCTCGCTTTTAATAATATTGGGTTAACAGCGCAAATGTTAGATCTATTTAGAAAATATTAATAATAAATGTATATTACATCAAACAAAATATTTGTCTACATATTTTAATAAAATTATTAAAATATTAAAATCATATGGTATAAAATTTTGCTGTTGCCGAAAATTGCGAATCTATTTATTATGTTGAAAAATAATTTTCATTCTTGTAGTACAGCGCAAACGATTCCAACTCTCGTTTTTTCCTTTATGTATTTATTTTTGTTGAACTTTCTTGAAAAAGCACATAAAACAAAGAAATTAAAATCAAAATGATTATTTTAGATTAAAATTTACTGAAAGCATTTCACAATCCGAATCCAACATCGATTATTATTATTTCATCAACTTAATCAAAAAAAAAATTATTAGGCAAAAAATTCTTCAGAATTAACTTGATATAGTTTCAGATTGATTAAATGAGTTCAGTTTAACTTTACTCCAAAGGCAGCAATGGATACATACATTTAACTGATTAATGTGTGTAAATATGTTGTTTTGATTTGAAAATCCCCAAAGCTTCACTGTCACTGACAATGAAATAACTCATTTCAGTATTAGTAGAAAATATTAATTATTGTAGCATAGTTCTACAAATGAATGTAAAAATAGATTTAGGGTTTTAATCGTAAATTTTCCCCTCAGAATTGTCTAGCAAACTTTTTAACAAAGGTGTTATATCAAAGAACGTCTTGTATGGCAGTGACGCACAATAATTAAAAAATATTTTTCACATGACATTAGACTTCTTTATCGAATCTATAGTGTGATGCTGGTGAGTGTTTTGACAATTAATTCGTAGTATTCCGGTTATAGTATTAAAACTACCAACTTGTGCTGCAGTTCCAACTCGCTGAAACGAAATATGTTTCAAATAATTCTGTAACCAGAGATCAAGTAATGTTTTATATATAATTCATACCCAGCTTTAATGATCTCATCAAAATGTTCGCGGCCAATCCATAGGAAAATTTTTGTTTTAGAAGCATTTTTTGTGAACCATCGGAAACCAAAATTTGACACTAAACTACAATTATAGTCATAAAATCACCTATCAAATTTGATGTATTTGAAACATTGCGGTTTTAAGTTTTTGCATTTACAAACCTGCATTCCAATCATTTGTTATATTTAACTGAAAATGTAGTAAGTGCCTATGCTATAAATATTGAATGTATCTACAGAATTTTATCAATATGTTTCTGTTTTTATTATAGTTATGGTATTAACATTTACTCGAACAGCGTTACAAACAGCCTGTCAACGGAATTTGCTCAAAATCGGATAGTGTTCAGCAAATTTGTTGTAAAAGTCATATATAAAATTTCATCACTCTAGATCAAACCAGTTTTGAATTATCTTTGTAGCAGGCAGACAGATTAACAGAGACGCATAATACCAAAATTATGCAATATTTCGAACTCAGAGAACTCTAAAACATAGAGGTACCTTGAAATCTCTGGCTCAATATTTTTTGTCGTATGCAATGCTTCCTCTATATTTCATAAACAAACCCAAAGATACTGTTAAATTTTCAAACAGAGAATTAGATAGGTCCGTTGTAACACTGAAAAATGCGCAACTGACGATAACACAGTCTTAATCACGGACACTTTCAAAAAAATCTGTATAATTACAATTTCATGAAAACATAGCTAAATACGCAGTACGAAAGCTTTCAATCATTTAATTATTTTATATTTTAAAATAAAATATATAATATGATTTTTGACTAAAACTTTTAATCTGTATGATAAGACTTATATCTTACTATTATTAAAAGTTAAATATTTTAAAGTATTATACATTTTTTGGTTAAATATTCTTACTCTTTTCAGAAAGTCTGAAGTATTTCTGAAGACTGAAGATATAAAAAATGCGTATAATTCAGGAATATAAGTAAAAAAACTATTTCGAAACTTGGAATGAACCTGTTTTATAGAATAAAAAAACGGTTCAAATGGACATAATTATATATATAAAATAATTACATATATAATTAATATATATATTTACTAATAATAACATTACACAGGCTTTCAAAGAAATATAATAATTTTTTGTTTGATTATTATAGAAGAATACACATATCTTATTATTTCACGTCGCTGATAATTATTTTTCTAAATAGTTCCGATATCTCTCTTCTCCTTTTTTATTTTAACTAAGTTTGAATTAATTTTTTTCCTTTGTTGAATACAAGAAATAAGCCAGAAACTGTTGCAATCATCAAAGCATTCAGATGCGCGAATTTGATGACTTGTGACAGTTTTGAATTCAAAAAATCATACTTGAAAATATGTCTGTGTCTGTCTGGCCATTCGCGTGTGAATATTCAAAGAATAATATGGATAAATTTTAATATATGTTTCTGAAGCTAAATTATGTCTTAAAATATATTCTACGTCTGTCTGGACATTTGAATGTGAATGCAAGTAAACAAAGAATTGTATGAATAAATTCCTCCGACTTCTAACCATAAATAGGCGTCAAATTTTAAGGTGGGTTACTAAGCTAAAAAGTCATTTTTTTAAGAAAAAAATGGTTTCTGCAAAAATTAAATTTTTTGATAGTTTTAAAAAATTAGTATTGCTTTTTATTATAGTGTAAAATTTTTTATGTGTAAAATCGTTTTAACTTTCTTTCTAAATCCATTTTCAGGGAAGCTACGCAATTTTATATTTGCATTCTAAATTAGATTTTTCCAAATTTCAATCTTTGGTAGATTTTTCTTACGAAAATCTTCATAAAATCTAATGCTTACATTTTGTTTAAATTTAGTATAATAATTTCTCATTTAGTTCAGGAATTGCAGAATATGGAAATAAATAGTCTACTCAATTACAATTATATCCTAGTTGTTTTAATGAGAAAAATAATGGAAAATTTCATCTTATTCATCAGTCAAACTCCAGTATTTAAAGAATGGACAGATAATAGCTTATTTTTTGCTCAGAACTAGTTAATATATTTCTCAAGTAATTTATGAAATTTCAAGCAAATCACTTGATAAGAATCTATACCAGAATATTTATAATATACTTCTATTTAGCCAAAAAGAAAAAAAAAGTCTTTTTTCCCTTTTTTAAAAAATGTTGTTTTTGAACTGGCGCACTCTGATTTTATAAATGCTTATTTTTCAATATTTTTTATTGAAAAAAAAATGATAACTTTTTTTAAGCCTTTTTTTTAATCGAATTCGTCCTGAACGTAGTCGCATAAATTGAGTAAAATACTTGAAGGCAAAAGGAATTCTTTTCCTATTTTCTTTAGTGCTGTAAATCTACTCGATAAATAGCTAGAAACACTTGGGCAGAATCTTTAATTCGTGTTTCCTTTTGAATGCATGAAACTGTTGTTTTATTTATTCACTTTTGCATAGCACTCACTTTTATGGAAATTATAAAAGAATATTGGGGGATCAAAAATATAATTATGTATTTTATTCATTATATAAGTTATATTTTTATCTAAATTTACACAATGAAATATACAAAAAATACTAATACAAAATACTAAAAGTATATATTTGTGTGTAATTTAAAATGTCTGAAAATGAGATTAACTTAAGATTAATTAATTAAGAAATCAGAGAATGAAGAAAACAACATCGAATGAAACTGTTATTTTTTGATAATTATGTATTTTCTTATGTTTGAAAGTTTTTTTTTTTTCATACTAGTCCTAGAAATATGAAATAATGTAAAAGAAATTGTAGGCTCAAGAAATCAAAATACGCTAAAAATTTTTATAAAGGGGATATTTAATCTAGAATTCTTTTGTAGGATTTTAGCTGCATAATAATAAAAGCAATTGTTTATCTACAAAAAAAAAAGCAGTCCCAATAATTCTTGCTTTAATGTCATTAGGAACTTATGAATGTGATTTTTTGTAGGTGGTGTGATAGGGAAATTTTGTTTGTGATTGAGGATTCAGGTGCAAAATTTGGAGGTTTTGAAGGGTATCAGTTTCGTCCTCTGATCATCGTTTAAAATGATGCATACCATAGTATGCGCGTATCTTTAATTTGAAATGTTAATCAGACTAAAATAACTTCAAGAAAGTCAAGTCGAAATGCCCCCATTTTTTGAATTCATGGATTGCTCTTAAATTTAGACAAAGATTATTCCATAAAGATCACGAAGAGTTTTAATAAGGATCACAAATGTTTTTTAGAAAACAGACTACACCAATAAAAGTACCGTGAAATAAGCAAAGAGTAACTGATTCATGATCGAAAAACCGTAGGAATCAATATGATAGCAAAACCGCTCATCGATGCAAAATTCTTTAGTGCGGTGATGTTTTTAATGTAAAACTCGCAAAAAAGTATCTAAGTTTACAAGGAACTGTCTAATACACATATTATTAAGTGATTCTTATATTAATAATTTTTTTTAACTTTCTTTCAGTTAAAACAAATGGCTTGTTGCATATGCATTATCTGCAAAATTTATTAATCAATCAACAATTCGATACTTTTAGGCTAATCAATATTCAGAACATCCATGTGCTTTTTGGCATTTCTTCTTTGAAACAGTCAATATTGTGGTTTAAAATCATTTGGTACTTAATATAGTAATATTCAGATTTTCAGTATTCTTGTTCCTTTTATTCGCAATAAATTAAACTTTTCATTTTATTTAAAATATAGAGATAGATAGATAGATATAGATATATAATCGATATTTGTTATTTATAATACATAATTTTATAATTAATAATTGCGATATTTTGTGAGTTCATAGCAAACTTTCTTGGATTTTTTTCTCCTGTTTATTCAGTTTCTAATAAACGCAAAATTATTAATTATAATAAAAGAAATAACAAACCGAAAATTGTATTTTTTATGTTTTCTTTGCAGTAAGACTTCAGTTTGCAGTTTATTTAATATTTTAGTTTGATCTGAAAAAGCATATTAAATATCACGATAACGGAGGAATTATGTTCATTATCTAATTTAAAAAATATATTATGAAACCTCATTATTCATACTTTACTGCACTAAGGTCCGATTTTATAGATTGATTTGCACTGTTTTAGACTGATCTCTGCGTTTTTTGAATTGGGATTCATATGGATATTCAATCAAATGGAAAACCGATGTAGATTTTATTTTAACATGGGATCTGGCTAAAATATATTTCTTTTAACAGACATTAAATCTAAGAGGTACAAATACGGTAGGATTATTCAACGGCAAGCGAAATGCCAATGCAAATGGGATATCTGTTGTTGTTTCTTATAGCGCCATAGACAAGCCCGGTGTTACAGTTAGCGGTATTAAGTCGAGAAAGCGTTTCAGTAGAGTCATATAAGACAAAGATTACGCCTTAGATACTCATGTGCTGTATTCGATTTCACAACCCCATTTTACAGGACGGATGTCAAGTTAAAAAAATAGAATCAAAATAATATAAGATTTTGGCCTGAAGACTTTTTCAAAGGTCACTCTCTGGCAGGTATACAAAATATGAGATGCTTTCTGTGGGGAATCTGACTTTAGTCCAACAGTACTGACCCCTCGTGAGCCAAAAATCAGTTGAAATTAAAGTTTAAGAATTACACCAGTTTTTAAAGAAATGTAACAAAACAATAAATTATAAAAAGATTACAAGCACCAGTTTCAGCAAAAATATAATAATTTAAAATGAACTGTATGGGAACTCTCATAAACAATTATTAAAATATCGTATTTTAGTTTCATTTCCAAAATAATTTTTAGTTTCGCTTTTGTACTAATTTTAATTTTAAATTTTTTCAGAAATAGATTTTAATTCCATAATTTTTATATTTTTGATTACTTATATATTAATTACACATACAGATAAAATTAATTAATAATAGAATTATTTCCTTCTTCAAACTTACACTTTATTTTATGTTCTGATTTCATAGAATCCAATTGCTCTCATTACAGTTTTTTCGTAATTTTCAAGAATATTATACTTTTCATGTGTTTCTGATTGTATAAATTGCATTATATTTTATACAAACGGAATTGAGCTAAGGTTTGGAAACATTATGTCCTATAATTAACTTTTGTTAAAAATAATCGTAAATTACTACATATTTGTGTTTTCATATATTTAATACTAGCCGCCTTTGGCGACCAGCTGGTTCGCCATGAGTAATGCTTTCTAAAATTTTCAATTAAATCACATTTTCATTAGCCTAGAAGTAATTCCGGGAATTGATTGGCCTGAAAGCAATATTTTCTTTAAGATGATGGACGAAAAGTCCTAAAAGAACACCTTTTCCTAATAATATTCTTTAATTTTATAAATCAATCAGTTTTAACTATCGGTTATGCTTCCAAAATATTAAAAATGTTTTTTTCGATAATGTTGCCAAAATAAGAAATATGTTTTTTTTCAAAGAAAGCGAGAAAGGGAAAAAAGTATTGAATTAATGATACAGATATTGCAAACGATTACATAAATATGCCATTAAGTCGCGATTTCAATGCATATCCTGTCTAAATTCAATCAGGTTTACTGTAAATAAAGATAATTTATGGAATTAATGATACAGATATTGCAAAAGATCATAGAATCATTTGCATTTATTTTTTAAAGAAAATATCACATTTTATATTTATTTTATTTTATCCTGTCACGTGCTGACAGTTGCATTTCTGTAGATTTATTTTGCGATGATAATTTTTTTTTATTTGAATTTCCGGCATTCTTTTATTTTATCCAGTCACGTGATAAAAACATGGTTAAAATATTTCTTTAAAAATTCGTTAAAAATAGAAGCTTACGTTATAAATTAAAAAAACTGATATCGTTAGAAAGCTAATTTTTTTATCTTTAAATTGATGTAAAAATCATGTTTGTCCAATGATATTTTCGGAAGTTATAACGGAAAAACGTCGAAATTTCGCTTAAATTTTAATTAATTCAAATTCTAATTAAAAATTCGAAAAAAGGGCTCCGAGGTGCACATTCCGAACCTCCAAGGTATGCATGTACCAAATTTGGTAGCTGTAGGTCCAACGGTCTGGCCTGTAGAGCGCCAACACACACACACACACGCACACACACACACACATTGAGCTTTATTATAAGTATAGATGAATAAAGGGGGAAAATACGAAATATAAAACATGATTAAACTCTCATTTTCTACAATCGAAAGTTTTCTCATGCTTCCAATGAGATAAATATACACCTTAAAATTAATACTGCTTAAGAGATAAAATTGAAATATTTTGGAAGGGTATTTGCCTGAATTTAGAACATTTTAAATTTATTCTTTTAATCAGAAGATAGATGAAAATAATTAAAATGCAACATAATTTTTAGAGTCGGTATTTCAGTAGCATGAGCACATTTTATGTCAAGCCAGGAATGAGATCTTTAAGATAGCATTTGTTTCATTCTTTCACTTTATTATATTTGATCGAATCTAAAAGAAATTTTTATTATTGTCAGAAATTTTAAAGATCTTTATCGAAATCAATAAACATAAAAAACAAAATATTTTCGTTGTTAAAAAATATACACTTATTACCTATCAATACGCATATTCCCGAGCCAATCCGAAACTGAAGATATTATAATATTCTGTTCGAAAATTCATGTAAATCTGTTTATTATATTTTTGAGATTTTTCATTAAAATACGTCAAGAAAATATTTCATATGTATTACTTTTTACAGAATAAATGTACCTTATTTTTTTAAAGAATTAAAAAAATATATTAATACAAACTATCAATTACAAATTATATTTAATTATTTATACGTGCAAATCAAAGTAGAATGACTATTTTGATTCGAGAGAGCGGAAATAATGCGAGATTTCAAATTTCAAAATGTACTTTGAATTTTGAAGCACATTTCAATGTTTCATTAATTTTAAAATAACTAAGTTAAAGTATAAATTGAAATGCCACCTAATGTTAAAGTATTAAACATTCATAGATTTCAACGGTGCATTTAGTATTGATTTCATTTTGTAAAATGAAAAAAAAAGAAAATCTTTTTTGATATTTATTGCTATCTACATCATCTAAAAATGCTATGTCATAATTTAACAATGTAATGTACGAAATTCCTTTATATGTAACTAGCTTGTACCCGACACGTTGCTGATGCAGAATAAATGATTTCGAAATATCTTTTAAAATTTGAAATATCTATTTAGTTTAATCAAAAATTAAAGAAAAAATGTTTAATTTCTTGTTGACATTAAATATATTGAATGTAATTTAATGATGTTTAAAAGAGAAGTATAAATAATATTTATTCTACTTTTTGACTTTATAATTTAAGTATATTTTCGGTATACAAGATATTTTGTTTTCAGATCTTCAGCAAAAACCAATAAATTTCATGGGTTTCAGACTCTTGAACATTCAACGTGCAACTAGCCAAGTGAAAAATATGAACTTTCTTAAGTTCAAATGAATAAGTTGTCAAAATTTTATTGCCATTAGATGATTCAATACAGCAGCGTATAAGGTACGAATCAACAAAAATTCATTTTTATATATTTAGATATGATTGTAATATACCTATAACCTTCGTGGGAGTGCAAGCAATAAATTAGCAAAGTTTTATCGTAATCGATTGAACGGTATGGCAGCGCTTAAAATATGACAAACAGACATTCATTTTTATATTTTAGGTAGCCAAAACAAGAACGCGTGAATGTGACCGAATTTCAACACTATAATTGTGTTTTCAGATTTTAGAGCTTAAAATTTATATTTTAATCAAATTAAACGATTATATTTAAAAATGGAACTTTGCATCAAGCTAAAAAGTCATTATGTTTATATTTTGTTAAACATATTGCTACTGGATTCTATTTTACTAATGAAAAAAAAACATCTTCATTTTGATTTTTAATGATGCAGCTTTTTGAAGTATATGTCGGCTATTTAAGTAAATATTTTAGTTTTTTTCTTCGATGTTTCCCATTTCTTTTATCATGATTACTTATTCAGTGTGAAGATATTATGATAAATATATTCAACATTTTATTTTATATTTTTGTTTAATCGATGTTATTATGTTAGACTCATTTCTGTTGCAATTTTTTTTACTTAATTACTTCAATTATAGGATGGAAATGCTCGAACTACATGAATTAGAAACCTTCTATTTTTAATTTGTTCTGAATTGAATCGCGTAGTGAGATGATGGCAGAATTATTGTCTACCTACTGTTCACAGAGACGTTTTATTTCAACAAAGAAACGAACTTTCGCCTGTACAAGAGTTGCGGGAGTTTTTTGACGAGTAGATTTTTATCTCCTAACTGAATCTTCTAATTGATTGAATAATATATAACTATAATTTTATTGAAGTTTAATTCTACTGTTAATGAAAATAAAACGGTATGGAATCATTCATATAGAAACAATTACTGTTACTATAAATAGTTTTAGTTTCTATTTCCTGTTTATATGTATTAATGTAAACAAATAATCCTTAAATATCTATTAAATTTTTTTGTCCTGATGACATCTACAAAATAAGGCATATTTCTATTCAAATTTTTTTAACAAATGTTTTACGTTGCGTTTTAAAGCATCGTCTTGCACCTACATTAACTATAATCATTCTTTTCTTTTACTTTAATTCCGACGAGCAAATTTAATTATTATTTATTACTTTTAATTTAAAAAGCAAGCAGAATCATATCTTAGAAAAAAATTTCAAAATTATATCATTACTAATAAAGTCGTGGAATTTAAATTAATGTGAAGTAAATATTGTTAAGAATAAGTCATTTCATTGCATGAATTATCGGATGAATTTCGTAGTGCGAAAACTTTTTCTGTAAACAGCCTAGAAATTTTTGTTATAAAATATGTATAATATTTTTGATCTAATCTTTCATATCTTTTTATGCTCTTGATCACCATCTATAAATCTAACAAAATATTTACAATCCATTCGTCCATCATTATTCTAAATATGCGAAAATAAAAACTAAATTTGTCAAAAAAATTTTTAAAACATACTTTTCTAAATACACACAATTTTTGGGCCAAAAATGCGATTAATCATAAATAAATATAACAGAGCTAAGATTAAAAAAATCATATTTTATTTTAAATTTTATTGCAACTATTTTAAATTTAAATTACCTTTTTGTAAGTTTACTTAAAGACTCCCAAAAAGATTGTAAAACTTTCATTTTAAAGCTATTGAAGCTGTGGTGACAAAATTAACTTTGAATTAAAATGTTTGGACATTCTACTATAAATGAATTTTCTCTTAAAAGCAGTTTCTTTCATAAAATATTTGTTTCTTGTTGCTTTAATCATTCCATGTAAATTTCATAATGACCGTATCAGGTTTAAAAAACTTTAATATTGATTATTATTTTAATTAAATTTGAATTGACACATTTTTATTTTATCTACAGAAAAGGTATGGTAACGTTTTATACTTTATAATTTTGTCTTCAGCTTATGTTTTATGGGTAGAAACTATTCTTTTTTGTTTTAATCTATTTTTTTATTCACTGGTTTCAGGTATTTAAGTGATTTTTTTAAGAATCAAAAATAATTTGTACAAAATAATCAAAAATAATTTGTAATTTGTTAGAAGCCTGTTTCTGTAATAGTGATTACTATTATTATGTTTGCCATCGGTATTAGATAATTCTGTAAAAGACAATAACTTTTGAAAATACGTGATTGCTCCTGGGTAAATTGTTTTCCCTCAATAGTTGGGAAGTTCCACATTTTATTGCCTTTCTTTTCACATTCAGAATGTTTCCACCGTCCCACGTCCCGAATTTGAAAAAAACAAAACATTTTCCTCTTTTTTTCCTAAAGATTCGACTCGTAAAGATGTCTTACCTTGAGTCGATCCTGACTGGAGGGTGACGAGGATCAGCTGGCCCCTCACGCCATGTGGGAGAGCGGGAAATCTGGGCACAATGCCAGTCACTCACTTTGTTTATGTTTACAAGAACTTTGCGATCGCCTCTCTGTTCTTCCCCGCAGAATACGATCTGCTTTTCAATCGGGAGGAAGGAGAGAAACCGAAGAAGAACGAATTCTCCTTCACGTGCTCGCGGCGCCCACGTGGTTTCCTCCGGCTCCAATCGTCATGCAAAAGGCAGGGCTGGTTGTTTCCCGCGCGTCGGACTGTGATCGCGCCACCGGGAGACTGTCGGGTTCCGGCCTGCGTCTCCTTCGCTATCTCGAACACGACTGAGTCTCCCTCGCTCACAGAGACGAGACCTCCCAAACTGCCTCAGGGTTGTTCGCTCTCTCCCATCCGCCCTTCGCTCTATCCTACGCGTAATGACTTTTATTGATCCTCTTCGTGCATTGGCTGCCACCAGGAAGGGAGGGGGGGAGAGACGGGGGGGGAGTGCCTCGAGACCTGCAGCAGTAGCGCCACCAACCCACCCTACTTCTATCTTTTCGTTTCTAGGGCACAAAGAGTTGGCCTGTTTTGTTTACCTCTGCCGACACCACCGGCCCTATCAGCTGCTCTCCCTCCCCCGCGTCCCCCTCCCTCCCTCTTCCCCCACAACCACCCTTTTCAGAATGCACGTGTTTTCTTCTTTTGGATTTTCTCTCTCTCTCGCTCGTTCTCCGTTCTATCGTTCTCCGGCGACTCTGGGTTTAATTGATATCCAGTGCGGAACGGCAATCAATTCGACTCCGACTCGAACAGCAATTTCTGGGACAGGGAAGGAAAAGATTAAAAAGGCTTTAATTCGTCTCTACTATTGATCACCCCCTATATATATATACATGCATGTATAGATGCATGTATATATATATAGGGGGTGATCCATGTATATATGAATGGGAATGAAGAGGTGCTGGGATGAAGAGTAGGATAAGAAGGAAAAAATAAAGAATGAGCAGGAAATGCCCAGAGGCGACGTTTTAGTTTCTTTTTCTTGAGAAGCGTTTTAGCCCTTGAAGGTTAATGAAATAAAAAATAATAATAGTAAAATATATAAATAAAGTGAGAAATATGACTTGGGATTGATATGAATAAAGTTTGGACTAAACGCGAAAAGGTGGAAGGGATGCGTGATTTTGAAACTAAAAAGTTTCGGTTTCGAAATGAATGAAATTGTTTCCATGGTTGATTTTTGGTGAATTCTTCATCTTCCATGCGGTAAAAAAGTGAAACGATTATGATAAGCAAAATGTTCAAAAGAATATATTGATGAATTAAATTAATAATTGAAAATGTTAAAATTGCGGTCGTTGCTTGTTATAGACGAGTTTGCTGTGGAAAATTAAAATTGAATGAGAAGTTAAGATTAACAAATATAGATATTAGCAATTTTATGAAAAAAGAAAAGATTGAAATAAATAAAAGTGTCGTGGATGTTTTCCCTATTGATAATGCGATATGGTTTTATCATTGTGAAATTAAAAATTTCGTTTTGTGAGTCGCTTTGATTTGTTTCTGATATGTATAATTGTTATTTTTGTTGTTGTTCAATTTCTATGTTCTGAAATTTATAATTTGAGCTGTTGATAAAATTAGGGCTAATTTAGTTAATTTATTTGTAATTGCTTCTCAGTCAGTTAAAGACCGAAAAAATGACTGATTCTTTAATATATTGAAAGAGTAATAATAACTAGGCATGGCTGGGAATGGACTCGGAATAATAAAGAATAATGACCTGATAAAGACTTTTGAAATAAAGAAAAATCAAAACGAAATTATATAGTTATAACAAGGAGAAATTTATGAATTGCAAAATGTTTGAGTGGTTATATCATTTTGAAATTATAAATTTATCTTTCCCGTCATGTTAAACTTTTTTTCACAGTTTATAGCTGTTCATTACCGTTTCTGTTCAACTTACACAACACGAAATGCTGGAAATGTTTTAAGAAACTAGATTTGAAATGTTTCAGTCGGTAAATCCTCTTATCTTATTTGTTATTGATAAGAATAATTAAAACTTGTGTCATTATTTCATTCAAAAGGAATTGCATAAAAAATGGAAAATTCCAAAGTCCCTTTAAAATTAAATAATTTCTTTAAAAGTACTATTTGATTTTTTTCAAGAAGTAACAGTCATTAAAATTCTATTATTATTTCAAATTTTGTATGCAATAAAAATGAATGTTTGAAATTTTTGAATATGCATTAAAGATATCTGAACATGATAATGTTAGATTGCAAGTTAATGATATCAAAAACATATGATACCAGAAGTGAATTCATGTTTGATTCAATATATAGAATAAAAATGATTAATATTAAGGTTTTTAAAAAATAATCATTGAAGTTCAATATTAATACTTTAAAAACATAGGCATAATTCAAGATTTACCTTCTTTAATATATGCTTTCGGATTCATTTTGTGTAATAAGAATTATTAACCCTACGAATTTTTAAAGATAATGAACTGTTAACTGTTAATAATTTAAAAATATAAGCATAATTAAAGCCTTCTCTTCTTTAATGTGGATACTAAATTTTTTAAATAATCTGAGGCAAAACCAACAACATTTGAATAGCTTTCATTAAATCATTTTCTTTATGAAATATATCACTCTTTTCAATTTGTTTTCATAATGTATAAAGAACTTAAAATAATCTAAGAATTTATAACGTCATATAATTTAATTTTCTGTATAATTTGGGTGCAATTTAAGGATGTTTGTTTCAATATTTGCATCGCTTTAGAATGGGTTGGTTCAATGAATGGAAATAATGTACAGTGATCTGAACATTATTTGTATTATTCATAAGTCATATAAAAATTTATTTATAATTTTTTTATAATTTGCATTTTATAATTTGATTAAATATTACATATTATGATTGAATTTTAGATATAGTTTGAATGTAACCACAATTAGAATAAGTCGAATTTTTTTATTAAATGTTAAATTGAACCAAACTAAACTTATTTGCATTTTACTTCATTATTATCTAAAATAATTTTTTTTGTTATTCATTTTAAAGCTTCTAATTATTGAAGTCTTGGAAATTTAAAGCGAATTTTCTTTACAATTTACATCATTTCATTTCTATTTCTATAAACAAATTATAAGCTAATGAAAAAATTCAACTTCCATCATAAAATTCAAATCATATGTATTGATTATGTTGTTTATGTAGTTCCTTATTTTAATACGGATGATCTAGCTAACCCCTTTCGGGGACGAAAACGTTTACAGTTTTTCCAGTTTCAATATGAAAATTTTATTTATGTATAATAAAATAATGCTCACAATATTCTTTATCGTTTTTAGTTTAAATTTAATATAAAAATTTTTAAAAATTAGTTAAAAATATTGATTAAAATTTTAAAAGAATTTAAATGCAAATGTTTTTAAAAATCTTCAAAAGTCGATTTTCTTCAGGATTCTTTAATAATTTTAATGAAAGTAATTAAAAATCTTTTAACATAAAAAGATTATAACTCGGAAGGTAATAATTTTAATACAAAGGCTAACACTAAATATAAAATAACATTTTTTATACAACGTATCACGCTGTAGGAGGCATTAAAAGTGTACTACTTTTTATTCATAAATATTACATTATGAAGTTATTTATAATGAAAAAATCAAACGGTTGAAAATAAAACTCCAATCGCCTTAAAATACGAATGTTTGATTAAATCATCATTTTGATTTATTAGCTCATCCTATTTTAATGTATAAAACATAACAAAATGTGAGGATAGGATTAAATGCCTTTTCATTGGCTGTTATTGTAGATTTTAATTAATAGAAAATTTAGTAGGGCAGACCGGAAGTAATTGTAAATTTTTTTAGCAAACTGTTTATATTTTTAATAGGGACTGCGATTCCTTGATTATAAATAAATATTTCCATGATTGTAAATAATAAGAGATTGATTATTCCTTCATTCATAAGAAGCATGAGATAAACAATGATTTTTTTTTAATTTTAGAAATGAAAATAATTTTCCAAAACGTCTATAATATCTTAAACCCTTTTTTTATTTCCCCCTTTTTTATTTTTAAAGATGCTCTGGACTTTTGATAATATAACATAGATAACATGCATTATTAATATACTAATAATATATGTTATTAAGTCATATATCTATACTAATATTATAAATGTGAATGTTTGGATGTTTATATGGATGGATGTTTGTTAATCAATCAAGGCAGAATGGCTAAATGGAATTGGATGAAATTCAACACAAAGACAGATTAGAGTGAGGAACAGAACATAGGCTGCTTTTTATTCGGTTTCATTGAGTGGTTAATTTTTTATTAATTAAAAACTAATTTTCGTGCCAAAAAGCTGAGGCCAAATACCACCAAAGATAAGCACGGCTCCTGGTGTTTTTTCCCAACAGTAATCCGGTTAGGGTTAGCAGTTTCAGCCGATTATTTCAAACAATTCTGTTAATTTTTTTTTAGAGTTTAATGTATTTAAAATCAAATGCTGTAAATGAATTGATTTTTCTGATTTATCCAGAAGTACTTGTAAATCAAAAGAAAACAGAATAAAGGGAATAAAAAAAATTATAATCTGCATTGCGTCACCCCTACTGGCGTAGGGAAGTCAGACATGTGCGTTACACTCACCGGTGGGGAAACTTTGCACGTGGTTGTTGTAGCTATTTCCATCTCGATCCTTAAATAAAATGGATCTGACCTGATTTTAAAGATATACTAACTTGGTTTGCTGTTTTGTTTTATTTTGTGTATACAATATAATTTGTTTTTACGTTAAATTTCCACGCGAACAGAGTCGCGTGGAAATTTATTAATAGGTAGTAGAAAAATAAAGAAGAAATTATTCAACCAACTAACGAATCAGAGTCCTAGTTACGCAGGTAACTGTTAGACTTCTTCCTATCTCACGCATTTTGTAGCCAACGTTGGCAAACTAAATTGAAAGATCGTCTTCTTTCTCGAAACTTGCGGGCAGTTAGTTGTCGTGACTGCAGTTTGTTTTGTTTGAACAGAGCTGTAAGAGTATCCATTCTAATATTAATTTGTTGGGCCGAACATAATATTTCTGAAGTGATAGAGAAGATTTAAGATGATCTGCCACCTCTGGTGTTATCCTCTTCATTCTAACACTGCTGAAAATTGCTTAGTCAGCCATAGAACCGCCATAAAGTTATTTCTAGACAGAATGCCAGTATAATATGGATTTATATAATATATCGGATGGTATGTATCTTTTCAAGCTATTATTTTCTATTTTCAGAAAGAGTATGTTCATTGAAAATCCTTTTTCTTTTTGATTTTTTACTTAAACCTTCCATTTTTTCTAATCATGTTTTTAATGTTTTCATTTTTCTTAATTATGTCTTCATATTCGTTTTCCTTTCTTTCTTTTTCAGATGGGTCGGTTGGAAAAAGAAGTTAATATTAAGTGAACTGTCCTTAAATTCTTTCTGAGGGGAATTCTCAGGGAGAAATAGTATCTCTTTATGGCTGTGTTCAAAGAATTAAAGAAAAGGTCGTATCTACATGAGTGAAATAAAAATTGAAATAAATCTGGCAAGTTGTATTATGTTACAAAAAACCTGATTTTATAGTTTAGTTTTTTGTTAACTAATAACAGATATTGAGATTAGAAAAAAAAGCTATTTTTTAAAACTTAATATTAGAAGTTAAAATAAATAATATAGAATAAGTAGAATAAATAAGTAAAAAATATCTTTGAATGTGCAACTTACCTTAGATGAAAGCAGAAAATCTGTTTTTCCTATTAGTTACCTGAAATAAATCATCTGTTCACTCTCTGTTTCTGCCGTTTCGACTGGGCACGAACCGTACTGTTTTGATAAAATTTATTTTGCAGATCATATTTAAAAAAATGCTTAAAACTTTAGTGCGAGTCAGAACCTGGTTCGTGTTCCCTTATAGATGGAATTGCCGTGAAATCTCCACTAAAACTTCCTCCACTTCATACGATTTGTGAACCAAATTTGGTGAGGTTTCTATATTATATCGATTGGATTTTAATAGCGCTCAAATTATTTACAAATTTTTGTATTTTTAAATACAAATTAATGTATTTTAGAGGGCCTTAATTTTTTTTTTGTATTTATAATAAAAAAATAATTATAATTTATGCTTGTGTTTTAAGAATGCTGTTTAAAAATTCTTATCTGATACCAAAAATATTTCTAAAACAAATTTATTCGCCGGCTATAGGAAATTTATATGTATTTAAATAATAAGGGGGGAATAGGAATCAGTAGCCGCAAATCTGCATGAGTCAATCTCAAAACAAGGGAAACACAAGAATCTTTTATCAATTAATTTGGATGAAATAAAGAATTTAAAATATCATTACACAGACGCACACATACACAAACACAGTGACACTCATTTGTGGTCATCTATTCCTTCCTTCTTCATATCTCTTTCAAATGAAATATTATCACAGCTTTTAGCCGGAGCAATAGGAATTATTTCGCCAATTTTCATCACACACTTTATTATTTCATTTATTTAGAAAAGCGCGATCAGAATGCTCCATGTTATTGTACGATGTTTGCTTACATTTCTGAAGCTATTCTTTTATTTTGCACTTGTTATTGAATACCTTTGAGGATTACAATTCTTTGTCTTTACATAGTAGAGGAAAAAAGTATAAAAACAAATCCGTAAACTATGAAATCCTTAATTTACTATCATATAACCTTAATTTTAATTAACATTAATTTAGCGGGGTTTTTTTTCTCCTATTGAACATTTTAAAAATTAAAATGCAAAATCTTCAAGGCTTGAATGAAATTTGTCAACTGTGTTAGAATCTATAGTAAAATAAATTAGTGATATCACAATTTATATTAAAATAAATGATATTGTTATTTACAATCAGTATTGTTTCAATAGAAAAGACACACAATAAGCACCTCAATCTAACATGAATTTGGATTGCTTACAGCATTGAGTCCTCAACGCTTAAAAAAGTTCTTCAATTAAATTTTACCATGACTTTAACACTACATATGAACGTTATTTCAGTCCGGAAAGTTTAACAATTTTGAAAGGAGATTTTTTTCTTCTTCTAAGATCATTCTATTATCATTATGTTGAAAAGTGCTATAGAAAATGCCAAAAAAAATTTGGGGTAAAATTTCCCAATATTTAATGAAATGTTATTCTTGCATTCATTCAGGCAGCTTCACACTGATTAAATTGGGATAAATTCAAAATAAAATTAACTTGAAATAAATTGATACAAATAATAGAATTAACAAACGGCGAAAGCTTTAAGTACTAGTTGGCCAGTGTGCTGTCACATTTTATAAAAATCTATAAAATGCGTTTTTCATAACGAATTACATGGAAGAAAAAACTAAATTCAATCAAATTGAAATATCAATCAAATCAAAGCCATAAAAATGATAGTAATAACGGTGAATAACATTATTTAGGAAGGGTGTTTATTAAATTACATTAGTTCATTTTTGAAGAATGAAATCCATGTCTTATACTTACCATCAATGAATCTGTCTTCTCGTCCTCTGTCAAACTCTCTTCCTTACCAGCAGACCCACTGCGCTGGATAGTAGCGTTATGAATTCGTAATAGGGAAATAAGTGAAATATTTTAGTATTTCATCTTAGTAAATTCAACCGAGTAAACTAGCTTTGCATTATTTCAGTTTGACTGATATGTGTAGACATCAGACTTGATTCATTAAAATCTCCAATGGTTTCTTAAAGCAAATAATAAAACTCATTCATCTATAAGTTATTGACGCTTTCTTAAAATTTGGATCGCATTACTACTCAGTTCAGCAATTGTTAACATCTTTTCGAACAAACCTGAAAACAATACATTCAAAATGAATGCCATAGAAAGAACATTTTATACAGTCCTTAAATATTTGAACATTAAAATTCCTAATAATTATTCACGCTTTTAATGTTTTTGTTTGATCGCCACATGTTTCACTAACTAGCAATTATTTTTTACTTTCTGTACCTTTAACTAAACGACTGGCCAACGTTTATTTGTGGGACACGTTAAATAAAGACTTCAATTTAATTAAAATTATGTTTT
>JAPMOQ010006428.1:633430-655490 GCA_026543055.1 Argiope trifasciata | reverse complement strand
CGCTTAAAAACTTCAACGGCAATCAAGCATTTTTATAACAAGAATATTGTCTGAAACTATAAAAGAGTTTGAAATGATTATATGGATTTCTATATCAGTGAATTAAGAAAAAATTAAGTGAAAAGAAAGGATAAAATATTCAGAGATTTGATGTGATATGAATTTACAGTAGCAGAGCAACTTATTTACATCAATAGCAATACTATATATTGTAAGCACTGAGGCAGATAATGGCCAGGAACACATAAACTGAGGGAGTATCAAGAATGAAAACCTTTTACATTATTTATAGTATTCAAAGAATTGGGTGATAAAAAATCGATATGAGATACTAGTACTATTACAAGCAATAAAATAACGCCAGAATTTTGCCATTAAGTAATCTAGTTGCAAAATGAATTTAAAACTTTGAAATCATCGGGGTGATTTTGCCAATCAGGAATAAATTTCATTGCCTAATATTCAAGGATTGTGAATTTTCAAATGAATGACCATGGATGAAATGCTAAATATTAAAAAAATTATTTTATTCTTATTTTATTTTATTTTATCTCGGCTGTTACAGAAATCGATAGTTTAAAGAAACGCAATTTTTTCCTAAGAAACAGGTGAAAAAGGCTCCTTTATCTAATCGTATCAGTCTCTCATCAACATGACTTAAATATAAATTAGTCATCGAAGGCAATGAATGATTGAAGAAAATTACCTATTAAAGGTATTGTTTAAATGTATTAGTCTTTCGTTCATCTGGTTTGAGAGAAAGGTCTAGAAATAAGAGTTCATGATGGCGATGAATATGTTTTAACAGTTTCATTCTGATTATTAATGGATTATTTAATCTACCCTGAAATTGAGGAAGATAAAAATAAGGCCAATAAAGTCATATGTAAGATAACAGCTCTATTAGTGATCGAAAACATGGTTGCATAGTAAAAAATTGGAAATTTGTAAAATGTACTCATAAATATTTCGCTTTATCACTTACAAATCAATTGAATATCAAAATAGCCATTCATAAATCTATAGAATGAAGAAACGTGAAAAATAAGCGAATGAATTAAAACTTTCGGAAAAGACCCGTTTAATTCGACGAAATTTTGTCAGTAATAAGCTCGTGCAATATTTGAGAAATACTGTTAGAAATTTAAACATTTGGAAAGAGAATTAATTTTCTTTTAGAATACTAATAATTTCTGCAAATGCGATCAAACCAATTTGGAAACTTAAAATATTCTGAATTAAAAAAATTCCATGCATAGTTTTATGTAAAATATGCAAATTGTAAATTATACTCCTTAGCCCGTATATAGTCAGTTTGAATTTGGGGGAGTATAACTTTCACTGAAAAATAAAATTATGAATAGAAAAAAAAATGAATTATTATTATAAATGTAAAAAGTCATAATTAATTAAAAATTTGTGAACACTGAAAATAAGAACTTCAACTTTGCAGAACTAAATAACTTTAAAAATTCCGATCAATTTAATTTCCAATCAATTAAATTATTAATATTCTAAATAATCAATTTCCAATAGATTATTCTTAAATACTAGAATTATAACGAACGCAAAACATTACGGAAGATAATTTAATTCGGAAATTTACTCTTAGGCTATTTGCTTATCGAAGTTTTTTCGTTCGATTTCAATATTTATGCGCGTTCCGTCATAAACTCTGAAAATATAATACTAATGTTAAAATATTTTACTTAATAAGAAAACATTTTTAATTTGCATCAGACAAAGAGAACGCAGGCAGCAAATCCAATCAATCCGATCTCAGAACAACATAATATCAACAAATCCACAAAGGGCATAAAGCATCGCTGAAAATTAGCAAATTATAATTAAAATTTCCTCACCGATATTTAATCCGTCTGGATTTAGACCGGAAAAAAAAGAAGGCCAGACAGAATAACAAATAGAACAGTTTGAAACTCCGATCGAAATTCCAGTTCTCGATATCTGAGTTTAGAGTGGGGGTTCAAGAATGAGTCGATCCAACTTGAATGTTTAAAGAGGGCATTCCGCTGGGATTTCCCCGCACCTGCTCGAATATTCCGACAATATCCGAGCACAGGAGGAAGTAGACAACTAGATTACAGCCGACTAAATATTCGAAGCGATCCGGTTTGAACTGGTTAAAATATTAATGTCGGTGTATTTGCCGACTGCTTGAGCCACTGAATTCGAATACAATAGGGGCACTCTGACTGCGAATCGAGTACATGTAATCTATGCTTTGAAAAAAAGACAGTTAGTAAATATTCTATTAGATGTTGTGAAACAGTACTTCATGAGAAGTATTATAATGCAAGTAATCAATACCGTCTGCTGGAAATTAATATTAATATTTAATCTGGCAAGAACTGTTAAAAGAAATTCGAATATCTTTTTAATTAATTTTAAACGGAAAGTGTATTTTAGATTTCAAGCAGCCATTTAATACACTGAATTTAAGCTTTAATAAAAGATGAAATAATCATAATGTGTTTTATTGTTCCATTTTTATTGCAAAGATTATGTATTTCCAGTTAATGATCTTTTCATGAAAGGTAACTTGGAGGGGGGTGAATTTATATTAGAATGCTAGCCTAATTCAAGAATTTTTGTATGAAATACGAATATAGTATCTTACTTCGATTCCATTGTAATATGTGTCAGTATATTGTTTGTGTGTTGAGACGTAAAATATATTTTTTGATTAAGGTATGGTGCAAAAACAACAGTAAATAAAAAAATGAGTTAATAAAGGATTTTTTTTTAAAGTTTTCTCATAAAACATTAACGTATTGTTGTATGTAGTAACATTTAACTTTTAATACATCAATGTAAATATAAAAGAAAAAAAAATTAAATTTATGCCTCTTTTTTTTCTGAAGAACATTCCGAACAGGGGCATAATTAGAGTATTCGCTGATCTAAGAAATTATTGTTTGTGGGTTTTCATTTTTCAGACTTGAAATTTTAGACCTTAGAATAATAATAGATATATAGACTGATAAAGATTATACTCTTCTGAGTGAGTTTATTATAGACCGATAGACTTTATAATCTTTCTTTATTTCTTTAACAACAAGATTTGAGAGTAATCTCAAAGAAATGCCCCGGTTATTTTGACAATCTTGACGCCTTATACTTACGCCATTAATGATATCATTTCTAGAATATTGATATGAAGACAAATATATATATATATATATATATATATATATATATATATATATAGGAAAATTATTAACTCTGGCTCTGATAATAAAAAAATGCTGCTCAAAAAATGCGGATTATACGCAATTCTTTTTGGGAACTGCTTAATTATTAGATTTTCATATATACACTCACTTGTAAGTATTTTTTTTAATAAAAAAAAGGCAACACTTTTCTCAACAACTTTTCATGTGAATATCAAAAATTAACTAAAAAAATTGCTTCTTCTTTTTTTTCATTATTATTTGAGAAATGATAATAGAAATGCTTGTTGTTGTAATGAATAATGCTTTATAACTATTCATTTTGAGAGTTTTCTACGAGTGTCATTTATAATTGCTGTTTTTATTATAACAATACTTTTTTAGATATAAGTGTTTGTTTCCAATTCTTTAGATATATGCACTTTTATCTATCATTAGTTATTTGAAATTACTTCACGCCAAATAAAATTAATTATATTTCAAATGTGATAGGTTTTAAATTGCAACATAAATTTTACCCTATTCATTGAATTCAGTGTCGAAAGAGCAATTAATATTTATCTCAACTCTATTTGCTTCCTAAGTTGATTGTTTTAAAATACATTGTTCTGTAAGTTATCTTAAAGACGCGAATGATTCTAAAAATCGAGGCAAGATGTTTCTGGAATAAATGATGGCAACAAGTCGAAACAAAATACAAAGATGAATTATTAATAACACATCTGAAATAAACGCGACGGAAATCAGGAGATTCATTTTGACTTATTTTGCATTAGTATAAATTTATCGAAAATTTCCATCGCATATTCAATTTTGGCTTAAAGCATTTACGAAAAAGATGATATATTTCTCGCGAAACTTTTGAAATCTCAATTCAGAATGAGATAAGAATTGGAGATTGGCATTCCTAAATACCGTTTGTTCATCCGTTTATCATATTTTTCCAACAAGGAAATGAATTTTCTTATCTATTTTTAATGCGAATGTTTCTCTACTCTTTTCAGGTCAGATGTTTACACTAAGTTGATTTTATTATCTGAATGGTTTAAAGCAAGATGTCTTTCGTAAGCATCCTAATAAAAAAGGATTCGCAGAAAAGTAAGCTTAATAATATTTTTATTTTAGGGATTCGGTTTTTTTGTCTCTACACAATGCAATTTTCAAGATGAAAGTCGTATTCAAGAATATATTAACATATATCAGTTTGTCAAGTTCCCCATTTTTTTCATATTTTCCCATGAGAAGGCTAATAGTTAATTACATGTGTAACGATTAGAAGAGTATTGGCAAAACGCGTTTACAAATTTTAAATATAGGGCAAAAATTTTCTTTTGCTTCGAAAACTTTTTGCTCTATAATATGGAGTTTCTTAGGCTCGGCTTCGGAGCTGGAGGGTTTCAGGCTTAAGACCCAGTTCCACCGAAGCGTAAGTATCCTGTAATCGTTAAATCCGCCGGGGCGAGACAAAATCTTGATGGTGTTTTGTGGAAGTTTGGAGAGGAGGGTGCCAGCTCAGGTGTCGTCCACGTCATTTTACCGTGGCTCATAAGTATGAAATACGTCCCAAAATTGCTTTACTCTAGTGTTATTTTAAAATGGGATGTTAATATAACTAAAATAAACTAAACTGCTCTTATAATATGCATGTCTGAAGTATTTGAAATTCGTAAAAACATATTAACATTTTCTTTATATTTATTAATGCATTTATTATAACAAATCCTGTCCAAAAAATCCAAAAAATATGCTTTATTGCTACAGATTAGTAATCAATATTTCTTGCCTACAGATATCGATGTCCATAGCTTCCCCCGAAAATTATATTTTCCTTAGACACAAAAAAAAATCTGTTTGATGATTTTAATTTGATTACTGCACACTTTTCAATTAATTTCAATAATATTTTTTAAATTTAATTGCATACACAATTGAATCGATACAATGTTTTGAAATGTTATGATAAAATTGAAACTCGGATTGAACCCTGCCAAATAAGCTGATCGCCAAAGGCAGCGAATATTTATTAATTCATTGACAAGCAACTGTTATCAAAAGACACAGCATGATTGTTGCTTTACTTTAAACATACTCCCTGCGTAATTTTTACGTTTCACCATCAATTCCCCTTCATCATTTCAACTTCACTCGTTAATTCTACTTTGAAGGATTTTAAGTTTGTTTTGTCTTCAGAATAGCATAGCAGAAATAGACTTTTTACATCATTAAACACGAACTTTCCTTTTTTTCAATGAATAATTTGTAATTATTTTGCAATACATTGGCGTATGTTTCCCGAAAAATATTCAAATTTGTATGTGGTATTATACGCACTGAGTGGCCACGTTATTTTGATCAAGTGACAGTTTTATGAAAAGGAGTTATTGCGTAACAGTGTTGCCCATAGAAGGTGAGATAGCTACTGACACAGAATGTACGACGAATGAACTATTAATTGCATTGTGTTGCTAGGAACAAAATATGTGACTTAACAGTTTTAACTATGGGTGATTGAGGGCGCTCAGAGAGTCTGAGCCAGGAGAACAGTTGCGATTGTGAAGTGTTCGAGAGCAGAGATTGGACTACCAAACAGAAAACCAAATCTCAGTGTCAGGCTTTTCTTCGCTACAAGCTACAGAATGCTTGAGAGGGAAGGAGACTTGCTAGGGTATTTTAGTCTAATGGAAGAGCTACATTACGCCAAGTAGGGGGCAATATTAATTAAGCAGCAATTGCGAATGTCTCTGACATTTCACAGTACAGGTTACGGACGTCGATGACCTATTTGAAAGATTCTGCTGTCTGTTTGAACAAAAGAAGACGTTTCTGGTTCACAAAGAAGCACCTGGACAGTTGATGACTGGGAAAAGGTCATGTCACATCTACCTGTCTTTTATTTAATATTAGTTTTATTGACTGTTACATAATAACTGTTGTTAACTGTAACCTAATAACTCTAACTGTAACCTAATTTCTTTTTGAATGTGTTTTGATTTGAATTTTGGTTTGTGTTCTGAAAAATAAACGCAATGGATGCAAAAAAATACGCCTGCTTATTTCATCTTGAACCCTAACCCTCGGCTATATTATAAAGGTCTTTCGGATATTTTAAAGCTATTCTGTACTCAGTAAGCACAGATCTTAGATGGGCTGGTAGCGCTATAGAGTATTACCTTGTGATAATACAACAGTGATGTGGTTCGATGAATTAAGTTTCTAATTGCACCGTACAGGTGGCAGAGAACAAATGCGGAGAAAACAGCACCAAATCATAGACCCCCAAATGAATTGCCACAACACTTAAAGCTGGTGTAGGCAATATTTTGGGGCTCTATCCCAGTGAACGGTACGCTCTATTTTGGTGCCATTTCTCGGGCGATATTTATTTTCTCCTTGGCAACTTCACCCTTTCTCTCCCGTTAAAAGATGGTAACCTCGTGTTAGGCTTAGGTACTTGACGTGTGCTTCGCGGAGTCGTGTTTCGCCAATAGTCGCCAAAACCAAGATGGCGGACAAGGAGCGTACCGTTCATTGGGAATTAACCATATTTTGGTTTGGGGGATATTTTCCTGGTATATTATAGGCTCATTGATTCTTGAGAATAAACGTCTGAATGCGTAAGAGTGTCTTAAACGCTATCTCAGATCAACTGCAGTGTTAATGGTGTGTCCTTCCGGGTATGGACACTTCCAACAAGATAATGCTCCTTTTCATAAAGCCGTCCTTCAAAGAACACAAGGGGGCTTTACATTACTTCATTGGCTCACACAATCACCAGATCTGAATCATTTGAGAATTTGTGGGATGATTTCGAACGTCACATCAGGCGATAGAATCCAGTGCCATCAAATCATAAGGAATTCGAAAGTACAGTTCATCGGATAAGGCTTCAAATTCCATGTACCATAGAAACCAAGCCAAGAAGAAGTATTTGTGCCGTTTTGAGCGCAAAAAGTAGACTAATATTGCATTGTATCACAATAATTTGGCCACTCATTTTATGTGTTGAAAACATTGTATATAATTTGATGAAATGTCAAGAGGAATAGGAAAATGAATATAATAATAAACTGCATTAATTTATGTGTTTTTTATAATTAAAAAAATCAGTTTTATTATGATGGTATTTCTTAAAAAAGAAGAAAAATTCGAGTAGTAAATTTAAAAATTAATTAATTAATTAAATTTAGTTCTCAATAAACATATTTACAGCCTTATTCATTACCTAATTAAAAATTTAAAGGAAAATAATCAGTGTAGAAATAAAAACCAGTAAAATTTTAATGGTAAACATGTTTTTCTCCTTTTTTGCATGAGAAGTACAGAAAAGGTACCGAGATCGAAAAATTATCTATCTCTCCCAAATATAACTAAAAAATTCTTTGTGCTAGATATACATTCGTTACATCAAATTTTCTGAGCTTAGAGCAAAATTCAATTAGAGGAAATCTTGGTGTTTGAGCTTCCAGATGTGGCACCTTAGAGATGGAGATATGCCATTTGTGTCCATTTTATAAAATTTAAATTAATCAAAAATTAGTGGAATTTCGGCGTTTTCCCAAGATAAATTCCTAAAATATTATCACAAAATAGGAAGTTTTACATGTTTTAAAAATTAAAAAAAGTTAGCTTTTTTTAATACCAATTTAATTGATCTGAAAATGTGTACAGATTTTTGGCAAGATTATATATATTTACCAGAATTTCAACAATAGATTGTTTTGTTATCCTCAAGTTTAAATCATTTTCATTAATTATACGATTACATGATTTTTTGCCAGTGTTGAAAGCTAATGAACAGGACTCCTGCTTAATATCTGTGAAGTTTGCGAGACGTATAAAAACCAGATTACGATATCGAGAAATTCAAAAGATAGACGAACCGGATATTTATATTTGTAAAAGCCCCATGGCATCATGGGATTGGTCTATATATTAAAAAGTAAACAGCATATGTAAGAAAAAAATTATAACACAGTTTTAATGTCTAATAACATGATGGGATCATGGACATAAGGTTTTATCTACATGATTTAAAGTAAATTAACTATAGAATATATTTTAATGACTCATTTGGTTTCCTGATAATCTATACTTATAATAAAGCTCAATGTTTGTGTGTGCGCTTGTGTTTGAGTGTGTTGGCGCTCTACAGACCAGACCGTTGGACCTACAGCTACAAAATTTGTTACATGTATACCTTGGAGGTCGGGAATGTGCACCTCTGAGCCCTTTTTTCAAATTTTTAATTAGAATTTGAATTAATTAAAATTGAAGAGAAATTTTGACGTTTTTCTGCTACAACTTCCGAAAATATGATCGCACAAATATGATTTTTATATCAATTTAAAGATTAAAAAATTAGATTTCTAATTTATAACTTAAGCTTCTGTTTTTAACGAATTTTTAAAGAAATATTTTAATTATATTTTTTTAGCACGTGACTGGATAAAATAAAAGAATGCCGGTAGTTCAAATAAAAAAATTCTATCATCGCAAATCAAACTTAAAGAAATGCAACTTTTAGCACGCGAGTGGATAAAATAAAAGAAATATAAAATGTGATATTTTCTAAAAAAATAAATGCAAAGCAAAGGATTCTATGATCGTTTGCAATATCTAAATAATTAATTCAATAAGTCTTCTTTACGGTAAACCTGATCGAATTTAGACAGGATATGCATTGGAATCCCGACTTAATGGCATATTTCTATTATCGTTTGCAATATCAGTATCATTAATTCACTATTTTTTTTTCATTATAAAATGTGATAGTTTCTAAGACAAGGTTTCTAAAATCGTTTGCAACATCTAAATTATTGATTCAATAATTTTTTCCCCTTTTTCGCTTTCTTTTAAAAAACATATTTAATATTTTGGCAACATCACCGAAAAAAATATGTCTAATATTTTGGAAGCATACCGATTTGGAGCATTAAACTCAAAAAATTTTTCCAAATAAAATTACCGACTATTTAGCTGCTAATAACTGAATTTTTTAACTTTAACTATTTCTTAAATTTTGTACTGATTTTAAAGAAAAAATAACACATATTTTTTATCTATACTTACAATAGAGCTCAATATGTGTGTGTTGGCGCTCTACGGGCCAGACCGTGGGATCTATAGCTACCAAATTTGGTGCATGTATACTTTGGGGGTCGGGAATGTGCACCTTGGAACCCTTTTTTTTAATTTTTAAATTAGAATTTGAATTAATTAAAAATTAATCGAAATTTCAACATTTTTCGGCTATAACTTCCGAAAATATGATCGCACAAACATTATTTTTACATCAAGTTATAGATAAAAAAACTAGCTTTCTGATGGTATCGGTGTTTTAACATATAACTTAAACTTTTATTTTAAACGAATTGTTAAAGAAATGTTTTAACCATATTTTCAACAATATATTTCGGATAAAACAATAAAATTTAATCTTCAAGAGCACGTCAAAGGGAAAAAATTAGGTTTTATCGCCGTGTTGCCATAATTTTGACGGAAGTTCAAATTAAAAAAAAACTATCATCGTAAATTAAATCTGAAGAAATGCAACTTTTAGCACGTGATTGGATTAAATAAAAGCAATATAAAATGTGATATTTTCTTTTAAAAATGCAAGCCAAGGGATTCTATGATCGTTTGCAATATTTAAATCATTAATTCAATAAATTATTTTTATTCATACAGGATTGAATTTATACATGCATTCAAATTCTTTTCCAATGGCCAATTTGTAAAATATCATTAATAGGCATATATATTGTTTAATACTATTTATTTGATCTAAATGAAGTAAATAATTACATTTTATGTAGTTTGAGTCAAACAATGCATTTATGAATAATGAGTTTTAGATTTCTTCATACTTTGCTCTGTGAGCCATATTTTACAAAATATTTTCATCAATATTTTAAATAAAAGTTGCTACATCAATCAGTCTTCTAAATCAATAATTAAAACGGACTGATTTATAAAATTAAAGAATGTTATTAGAAAAACGTGCTCTTTTAGAACTTTCAGTCCATCATCTTAAAGGAAATATTAATTTCAGGCCAATCAATGCCCGAAGTTACTTCAAGGCCAATGAATATGGGATTTAATTGAAAATTTTAGAATGCATTACTCATGGCGAACCAGCTGGTCGCCAAAGGCGGCTAGTTTGAAATAAAAAGAAGAATGCACACTAATGGGACTAAAACTTGGTTAACTAAGTTATGAAAATTTGAATGTTATATACAATAAAAAAGCATGTGTTTGGATCATTTCACCAACCATCTCAAAGAATACACCATTAGCGCACGTAGTTTCCGCATAGCTGATTGAACCTAGATTAAGAAAATGTTGATTGTTCTAAAATTGCAAAGGTTCAAAACTTCATAATTGGGTGGAATTTGATCGTAGAAGTTAAAACTATATGTTATTTTTAGGTTGAAGTGTCAGGAATAGTAATGATTTCTTAGGAGCAAAGAATTTCATAAAATTTAGGCTTGCTAATTTTTTATCTCAAACAAAATAAGTTATTACATCATTTGAACTTTCTGTTGAATCTGAGAAATTTTTATTGAAATGTTTTTTAAGGTCTAACACAAATTGCGAAAATTTTTCTGTATTACACATAAGATTTAAATGCCGAAAAATTCTGTTTTATGCATTCATATTTCTTTTTTAAAACATGCTTAATTTGAGTTGAAAAATCTTTTTATTTAAAATGAAGTTTAATGTCTTTTACTTTTTTTAAAATTCAAATTTCATGGAATCATACAGAAAATTAAAGAAGAATATAGTACAATAAACAGAGCGACTTTAGACCTTTAAAATAGTGCGAATTCTATTCCTATCAAAATTGGAATCTTAAAAATATTTTGCTGTGGAAGCTATCAACAGGCCAAGTTACAAAAAATATTTAGTTGAAAATTTTAACTTGGATTAATCCCCAGAGAGCAAATTTTAAATAACTTAATTCTATTTTATTTTCATCAAGAAAGGTTTTATATTGATTGAAATTTTATGTGGAATTTTTGTTGACTGATTAAAAACAAGACAATTAAACTATTATATTTTACTGTATACGAGCATATAAAAAATATTGATTTGAGGTGCAATTCAATTAACGTTTCAGAAGCAAGCTGAAACTGTTTTTTTCTCTCACTTTTCATACATGAATCTACGGTGAGGATGTCTCGTTTTCAAACTCTTTTTACTGAGGAACCGAATTGAGTTCGCATTTAAAAAAAGGACATTTGTGTGTCAAGCTGGTACAAAATATATTCGAGACACAGTATTCGGATGCAAAAATTGCTGACTTAAAATTTCATTCTCATTGCCTGGTGCGATTTTCAGCTAAACGTACACACGAGGAACGGTAGAACACGCTATATCGAATCGGGAAGTTCCAGGCTTGCTGATTTATCAAAATGTCCGAATTTTTCGGCCACGGTGGCAAGGTTTCGGCTTCGGAACCGGTTCGAGAACAGATTCCACCGAAGCACCGATTGTATAAGCCAATCTGGTGCGCTTTTGAATCTGTCGGAAAAAAAAAACCTCTTTCCCCTAGTGTGGTTTGAAAGATCGGTAAACTGGTGCCATGTCAGGTTTCGTTCTTGTCATCTGACCATGAATCAAAGTGAGGTGTCAGCTCTCAAATTAGGCCTCGTATTGTTTTAAAACGGAAATTCAGTATAACTAAACGAAACTCTTCAGTTACATAATTTTTTTTCTCTTTTCATACAATATGAAGGGGAAAACAAAAGTTTGTGCAATAATTTGACATTGCTGAGGCTTTATTTAAATAAAGTATTACTGCAAACATGTTAAATAAATCATAATGTAGACATGGTAACCGGATGTAAAAATATTGCTCAGATATATTTGAGATAGAAACAAGGAAAATCGCTTTGTTGGTCCCCTCAAATATTCAATTTTTGTTTCCGATAAGTCTATTTTATTCACTTTCCTTGAAGGTTATTATTATTACTATATTATTTCTTCATCTCTTTTTTGTCATTTCATGCTCCCAGGATACAAATAAAGTAGCCTGCATTTAAAAAAAAAGTTGTTTAGACCGTGCTTCATTGAAATCTGTTATCAAGGACAATTATTTTATTGAATAAAATAATTATTTATATTTCTTTTACTTATTATTCATACGAAATTATAGATTATGAAACATATTAAATTAATCTATATATAATATATATGTAATATCTGATTGAGTTTACATCGTTAACTTCATTAGAAAAATTGAATATTATACAACAATTATTGCCCCTGAAGTCATAATACATTTACATCACCTTATTCATGTTATATATTTGATCCATTTGTATAAGTGGGTCAAAGAATATTTGTATTATTAATTAGCGTTACTTGAATAAGGACAACATGCATAAAATAAAGGTCTGAGGAAGGTATTGAACATTTTTACCAAATTGTTATAATCAATTCTATAAAAACTAAAAATAGTTAACTGGTAATTTGAATTTCATTTCCGTATGAAAATTATTTCTCTTTTTCGAATCATAATTGCTAAATGGTAGGTATATTTGACAGAGAAAATAGTACAAAATGTGCTCAAAACATCTGAAATGAAAGCATTTAGGTTAAATGGCATATTTTTAGTTTTTCATTCTCTAAGTATAAAAAAAGATTTAAATCTTCAAAAAAAATTTAAATTCAAAATTTTGACAACTTTCTACGTTTTAGACCTCACCGGGGTTACATTTTTAGTATTATGTCTGTTCTACTGTAACAAAGATAGTTTCACGACGCTTTGAGCAAGATGGATAAAATTTGGTATAGTTTGATTTAAACGATTTTTTTTATTTCTCTCGAAATATAAGCAAAATCCATTGAGAAGAAATTCATCTTTCCAGCTGTTCGAATTGAAATAAACATGGAAACTTCTAAAGAAGAAAGCTAGATGGATGAAATTCCGTTCTCCGAATTTAAAATCTATATTATAGACACTGGTCAAATTTTGAGTCGAACTCAACAAGAGTGTGATAGTTTGTCGATCTGTATTTTCAGAAATATTTAAGCATGATGCTTAAAACGCAGTGGTTTAAATATATCAAATTTGATTTTCTGATTGCAAATGTACCTTTCTTTTAAATTTTGATTCTAATCGTTGGAGAAAAACCGCTGCTGTAACAAAAATCCACCTTTATTCGAAGTATGCGAGAAGGTTTTGGGGAGATCATTTCCAATGTTTAGTTTAGTTAGCTTTTTTTATGTTATAGGAAATATTTTCTGGAAAACACTACTAGCAGAATTAAAAAAAAAAAAATCAATTAATAATTATTTGATGACTACATTTCAAAAAATATAATTGGCATTGGAAATATATATTTAAAGCTGTATAAAATTTTAATGTGAATAAAATTTCAAAACTCTTTCATGTGAGAGAGGGAGTGAACAGTTTGTAGCAGAATTCAGTGTATGCAAAGATGAAGTTTAGTTTCGTTATATTAACGTCCCGTTTTGAGGGCTATTTCGAAACACTAGGGCTATAATGCAAAGCAACACTAGGTCTATTTCGGTACGGACCATGTCCTTTTGAGCCGTTGTCAGATGACGAGGACGACACCTGAGCTGTCAAACCTCCCACTCCAAATTTCCGCATCACACCAGTGGGCGGACGATCACTTCCACTGATTCAAATGACATAAATGAATCTGCTTTTCGTTTGACTGGGGCATTGCAGGAGTGTGTTTTAGAGATGGCATGGCACGAATATTTACAGCTTAATGAATTCTAATACTATAATACGAGGAATGGTTGCCAAGTCGAAAATCGCCCCAGAATTAATAAACTCCGGTAAACTTCGGGGTCTGGGGTTTGTGGCCACGAGGAATCGATTGGCTTCGGTTTTGAAGCGCTACGGTCGAGCAGTTTGGAGTTACAGGTAGGATATTTTCAAACTTTATTAGTTCGCCATAATGGCTACTTAAATTTTCAAGCGGTAACGTGCTCCCATCTATAGCCAATATGGCGAACTAATAAAGTTTTATGTTTATGCTGTTATAGGTTTATAATATGTTTCTTATGTATGTATATATGTTTGGTTTTTCTAAATAAATTTGTCAAAAATATTGAACTTCAACACACTTCAATCTTTACCTTTACTTTACCTTTGTATAGAATAGTTCCCTTTCCAAACTCTAACTTTGTTTAGAATAGTTTACAATGGTGCACTTTAACCGGTTATCTTTTCACCAATGGTTTCACAAATTTTCTTATGGCATGTATTGTTTTGATAAATCACAATTGAAAATTTAAATCTTCGAGTTAGCTTCGATACCTGTTTTCTCCGAGCGGAGCTCGGTCACCCGCTGGTATTATTGAATCGAGTTTCATTTAATTTGTATTGATAATTGTTGTGTTAAAATTTTTCCAAAGGTTATTTTAATATTTAGATTTTATTATAAGATCAATAATTTAAATATTGACACATTTGAATGTATGCATTTCAGCTTTTACCTAGGTCTATTCGCCTTCACTGGATGCAGTTCTGTAATCTCTATAAAACAAATGTCCGACTCCTTTCTCTAACTTTTGACACAATTCCAAATAAATAATAAAAAGAAAAGGAACGAGAGTAAAAAGCGAGTCAGTGAGGTAAAGACATGAGGTAAGAATTGTTTGGAAGTAGATGAAGGGGGGGGGACGAAAGAACAGAATTTCTCTTTGGGCAAAATTCGGCGGAAAGCGCCACGTATCGATCGCGAACGGAAATTCACAAATTCCCTTCCGCAGCTGCTAACGTCCGACCCATTTAATTCCGGCGCGCCCGCCGAACGACTAATTGGCTTCAAAAAAGCCGACCTCCCACCCCCAACATCCCTCCGCCCACGCATGCGGGATTAGCCAGCCGCCAGAACAGAAGGAGAGAGGGGGAGGAGGAGAGATGTTGCATTGAAAAAATGGAAAAGGCGCTCTCCCTCGCTCTTCCATTTCAAAGTCGTTTGTTCTTCTTGAGCAAGTAAGAACCACTTAATGGAAGTGAATGCATCCGCAGACACCTTCTCTCAAGAACCCCCCCTCTCTCGACTTTGATATGGATTGCCGAAACAAGTAATAAGGATTGATCAGATGCGCGTATGAAGAACGTCCTACACATTTCGTACATCATTCTTTGCTTCTTGTTTTAATGAACGTATCTTAAGGTTTCCGACTACTTAAAAAACAATGGTTTTCTACCCCATTGGCGATTATATTTTAATTGATATTTCTTGTAGTTCAGACTTTTCTCTTTCCAAGACAGTTTATTTTTCTTGTATAAGAAAAGCCTGGCCTATGATCCAGGGGAATTTAAAGCAAAACATATTTTTCAGCTAATATGTGTCTTTAGCTTCCATTTTAATTTTCATAAAAATTCTTCTCCTCTAACATGAAATCTGAAAAATTAATAGAGGTATTTACATAAAAATGTCAGCGTGTGTTTTAAATAAACTGGGCACTGAAATGAGTTAAAAGTTTGATTGTGGGTGAAATACCCTTTCATTTATAGGTGTTTTTAGAAAAATTAAGTTGTGAATTCATGGAAAAAGACATATATACTTATGGTTTTATCCGTTACTTCTTTGCATCTCAAAATGATTCTTAGATTTTAGTTCATTTCATTCACCATTAGATTCTATAACTTTTGTACAAACAAGAATAGGATTGCTGCATTATAATTTTGCGTAGAATGTTAACCGTTTCGGTTAAATTTCACCACAAATTGTCTTATTTCTCAAAATATATTGTATTTCAACTATTTTTTATTTATTTATAGTGTTTATAATTGACAATACATCTAAAAATCATAAATTGTTTTTAAAAAATCAAAATTTTCCTTCGAATTTAATAGGGTATTCACCAAAGAATTCGCCAACAGTTGTCTTGGCGGAATTCAGTTTTTTTTTTTTTTGAAATTGTGACTTAACTTAAGAGATATAAAACTCAAATGATTATATCTTTTGTTACGTCCGTTTTAATGCACTTGTTTTTGTTTATCAATATGTTTATATCATGTTTTTTTATCAGCTCAAACATAGACAATTGGGAGCATTTAAGATAGAGTGCACTCTAATAAAATATTTAGTATATTTTCGGTTTTAAACTAGATTTAATATTAAGGTAACTGAGACGTTATCTACTCTCAAAATTTCCAAAATTTTAGTTGAAAATTAAAGAGATTTTTTTTTGTAAGGACATTTAATATCTGATAGAAAATTTCGACACTATAGAATGAAAAATTTATTTTAATTATGGAACAGAAGAAAAAAAAAACGTTTCTTAGAATATTTGTTTTCTGATGACAAATCGAATATGTGATCTGATACAATAGTTTTCAAGTTCGTAACCAGAAATCGCGACATTCAGAAAAATTAATTCTGAGTTTAACCATTTCAAAATTAGCATAATGCATTGAGATAGCTTTAATAATTGTAGTGAACTTATTTTCCTTTAAATCCTATAATAATAAACATTTAAAAAAATGAATGTCGCTTTAATTTTAAATTTTTTAAATGATATTTCCTACGATAATATCTTCTACAGATTAATACTATTGTACGAAAAGAAATATATAGAAAACTATATATAGCGATAGATATATTTAATTTTCATTTTGCATTGTCGAAATAACATTAATTACTTTATGTACATCTAAAAATTACTTGATATTGATGTTGTTATAATGTTGTGGATATTTAATCCGATCTATATACGACATCAATACATATATTTGCCCGGAATGTTTCTCTCAAAATCACGTGTTATTCTTGACTGTTTAAGAATCACTTATTGAAAGTGAAAATATTTGATGACACATTAATTACTGACATCATTGATACGAATTATAAACAATAATAGTAATGAGGAATATTAAAATGAGGAATATTTAAGAATAATTTTGGAAAACAGATTGTCCCAGATGAATTCAAATATTCCATATTTGAAAAGTGAATTTTAAAAAATGTTGTATTGTCTTATGAGCTTTATTGACAAAATGTTATCTTTAAAATATATTTTAAATCTTTTTAAATTTTTTAATGAATTTTTGGATGGTTTCGGATCCCAAACTGCTTTACACTTTTGCTAAAATGCGTTGTTTTATTGCATTGACTGAGGATGTAAACAATACGTATCAATTTCATAATATGCCTCATGGGATTTATTAAAAGGCATATTTCCTCATACCTTATGATGTGTGAATTTTTGCTAAACAATTGTACGGTTAAAATAAGAGTTTCTTTTTAAGAAAATGTATGAAATGTTTTTCTTCACTGCAATTTTTTTTCGAAAAAAGTTTCAATAATCTTGTAATCATTTCTGAGTATATTTTGATTATGTCGGGATTTCATACTTTTTCGCCTGTTATGTTGAAATCTTTTGTAATTTATTTTTTTCATCATTTCCTGAATTTGGATTAAAGAAAAGATTGCAATTATTTATTCTGACTAAAAAAACCATTTCCTTTCTCAAATATTTGTTATCTAATTCATGTAAAATTAAAATATTATTTTTCCTTTTGTTCCTGTATGTTATGCATATTTCCTGACATGTAATTTATAATTATAAAGATATGGAAGAGTTTTGTAGATCTCATTGTCTTGTCTGAGAGCTTAAAAACTATTTCTTTATGTTATGTATTTTTAAGTATGTATTTAAGTTTTCATTTATATCTTCTTACAAATATGACGTTTGAAATAAGCCTTTACTCTTTTCATCTCTTGGGTTTGCAACCAAAGAATTAGATAGTTTTTTATGGCAAGTATTTTAATGTCGAAATTTATTTTTTGCTTAGCGTTGAAATTTCTTCAGTTGGTTTATTTTCACGTTACAGTACTTTAACTTGAATGTTTATCTAATTTCATTCCGATATAATGAATATCAGAAGGTATTTTAAATAATTGTGATATTTTATATCTGTCTTTGTTTTGCTTTCTCGTACACAAAATATAAAGAAAGTACTGAAATCATCAAGAAGTTCGAATGAGAAAGTTGGACGTTTCTGACGTTTTAGATATTCTTCAATTCACAAAACATATTTAAGAAATGCCAGGCTGTCTCTGACAAAGATAACTCGAAAAATACTTTGACGTAGACGGATGAAATTTGTTAATCTGTATTTACTCCATATTTGCATTTTCTTCCAAATTTACAAACATGGCGAAAATTAGTAAAATCCGTTCAGATAAAATTTGCTTCCCGAATGGCCGAATATACATTGGCAAAAGAGCTAGAGAGATGAAACGCATATTTAACATCGATGGGTTGGACGCGTACAGAATTTGTATCTATCAACAGGCCGACTTTCTGTTGGTCAGTACTTTCGCAAATATGTGAACGTGGTATTTCAAAAACGAAACGAATGAAATGTATCAAATTCGGCACGTGATTTTGTAACTACAATTGAAGCTCTCTAAATGAATGCAATTTTGTTACTGCAACTGAAGTTCTCAAATTTAATGAAAGCTTGTTATTTCAATTGAAGTACTCAAAGTGAATGAAATTTTGTAACTACAATTAAGGTTCTCAAATTGAATGAAAGTTTGTAACTACAATTGAATGAAATTTTGTAACTACAATTGAAGTACTCCAACTGAATGAAATTTTGTAACTACAATTGAAGTTCTCAAATTAAATTAAATTTTGCAACTATAAGTCAAATTTCAGTTTCTATTTATTCATAAAAATATATCTAAGCAAAAATTCAGGCTCAATACTATCAGTGGTATAACAACATTATTTCAGAGTATGAGGGAAATTTTGGGGAGATTACTCCCACTGGATAGGAGATAAGTTTTTTAAATTTCATATTCATGATTTCGCCAAATTGTTTGACTTTATCGAAGTCGTGCTGTTTTAATTAAGTTATGTTTATTGTGACAGAAGCTTTTCTAATGCAGCTCAATAATATCATAGGATTAAGAAAATCCAGAATATGTATTTTTAAAATTTCGATCTTTTATAGCTTAATTTTTTTAACTGTCATTAAAATTAAACAGATAGTGAGTGGGATCTTTATTTAGCTTTTAAAAATGGAAGAAAATCAAACAGCTTGGTGACAACACAAAAACAGTTTGGTGGAAATAGAATTAATTAAATTTTTAAAAATTCTCAAAATTCAGCAAAACATCGCACGAATATTAAATCTGTTGTTATTAATATATATTTTTATTTAAAAAAAGCGGTGTAAAATTTATTTTTGTAAAAGATATTACTTTTATCAATTTTTAATTATTTAACACCCTCATTAAAATTTAAAAAAATGATCTGAAGGGTTAAATAGACAGTTTCAAATTTGGCATGCATATATTAAATGGTTGTACAGTAGAGAGAACAACGCACGTGCTCCTGAAAGAAAATGGCATTAAGTTACATTTTCATTTCCACGAATCCTTGAGAAAACAGATTTGTTTTCAATTAATATGAAAGAAAAAGCGTATGATTGAAATAATATCATTTAATGATGGCTTTCGAGAGTTGGATGTCTAGATCAGGTATTAGAATAGCTTTTAATCATTATACTATTGATATCACTGTTAAAACTGTGAGTCTCTTTTTAATTTTATACTAATGGGTGTGAGTTATAGTTTAAATACTAGCTGAATGCATGCATAGTTAACAGTTAAAAATAATTTAGTTAATAAAAAAGTAAGTATGATTTCTGTTAAGATGCTGTGAAAGTAAATATTTTCTTTTGACTCCGATTGATTTTAAATTCTGTATCCATAAGATTGTAGTATTTTATTCGAAAAGAGATAATAATTAGTATCTTATAACATATTGAAAGACTTGATATCAGACACCTTTTTAATATTCTAAAATGTTAGGCGATTGTATTTTTCTTGAAATGTTACAAGACCTGGCGCTATAGAAAACAATCATTTAAAAAGTGTGAAATTGTTTCTTGTTCCTTTCGTGCAAAATAATACATTCTGATTTTATGTCCACTTTCGATTTACCCTTTGAGGTATAGTGGCTTCATTTAAACCCTTTTATATTTTTTTTGCTAGGATTCGATAAGATTTGTCACTGTGGTTTAAAATGAAACCACCCCTTAATTTGTATGCAAATGGGCGAAAAAATTAATTAACTTTAATTTACTTATTGTTTATTTGATTAAATTTGATCATTTTTCGTCTAAAATTCAATAATTTTTTCTCAGCCTTGCACGACAAAATCTTAAGAACTCCATGTATTTGCTACTGTTTCTATTGTTATTGTTTTTTTTTAAAGAATCTTTTCTTAAAATAAAATATAAATATAAAAAATCGAAAGCCCTTTTTGTAGAATTATAGATTTGAAAAGTTACCTTGTTTGTGCTTATCAATGTATGGAAAACATATGCATGGTAGACAATTTCAATGTCGCAATGACGTTACTGACAAAGCATACAAGCCTTATTGAGATCAAAATGCTTCAGAATTAAGGCATTCAAAACAGCTCTGATTTCCATTTCAATGGCCGTCTCGAGATATTCAAGTTAATAAATGCACAGTATTTCTTCGATACAATCTTAAAAATAACGAAATTCCAAATTTTAATTTTTCGATGGATCGAAAATTTTTGTTAAGTATGTTTGAGATAGATGTATTTTAATTTGACTAATAAAGCAGGATGAATATATAAAAATTTAATTTTTTCAGCAATACAGTATTCATTTAATAACTTAAAATGTATTTTTTCAATTGATAATAAATTTATTTCTGTAGCAGCTTAAAACTTTGCTATTGGGCAGCAATTAAAGTATGCCTCTTCTCAGGGTTAAGAAGTATCTCTACTAGCAATAAAGTTCCGTGAGGTTTGTCCTATCAGCTTATTACAGCTACCAAATTTGGCGCAACTAAATTTAAAATGCTTATTTCGGAGCATTTTCTTTTTACACGTCAAATTAGCTTTAAACAGTTGCTTGACAGTTATAAGTAGATAGTGTTTAAGTAGGATTTCAAATTATTAAAAATTAACTGACATTCATGCGTCTCTGCATAAGAAATATAAAAAATAACATGATGCCCTTATTAATACTCAAACATTTGCCTTTTAAGTAATGCTAATCAAATTATATATTAATATTTAAATGTTTTTATTTTTAAACTTTAACAACTTTTTAAGAATATTTTTATGTGTTATTTTCAAAATATAACAGTTTTTAACAAATAGCTCGAAGATGGATTATCTAGATAATTACATTGTTAATGACATTGGGATGTTTACTTATTTAATTAACTGAAAAATGTATTATTAAAACACAAACAATTATTAAACCCAAACGTATTAAAATAATCTGTGAAATTCTTATGAACGATAAATTATACAATAAATTTTAATTAATAGTAAAGATTCATTCATGTTTACGACAAAGAAAAAAGAAAGAGAATTCAAATTGAAGCATTTTAAGAAATTTCTTTTTTATTTTAATAAATATAAACTATATATTTGCGGTTAAATAATAAATTTATGACGAACCATAAGATTCCGTGGATTTTTTCGTTGATGCACCTGTTGAATCAAAAATCCTCCCGTCATTGATCAGTCAGTAAAATTCCATCAGAAATATAGGAAGACATTTTGTTTATGTGATTTCATTATTTTTAATTTTTGATTTAGTTCATTATTATATTTGTATGTCTATTCTTTGTATACTTGTTCATATGTAAAAATGAAACTGGTGCAAGCAGGCACCTCGCTCGCTCTCCGTTAGAGGCAAAAAGTTTACATCGTGCGTTCGTTGTTAGCTGCGCTCGCTTTATATTTTTCAAATATATTAAATATTTAAAATATGATGTTTTCCTTATTCGCTCTTGTTAGCGGCATTTTTCAATATTATATTCCGTGTTTCCTAGTATATATGTGATCGGTGTCCATGTTTTGTGTGT